>MU768847.1:0-14600 GCA_026770625.1 Nicotiana glauca
AGAATCACGAACGAGACTAAAATCAGAGGGAATCAGTGCTAAGTATAGAGAGCATTTCACAAGTAAGGAAATAATGCAAAAATTAGTGTAAGAACTTCTAAGGAAAACACATACAAATCAGGGATTCGAATAGATGCACAAAAATCAGTAGAATAACAGTTAGACCTATAAAAGACAATAGGCGTAAGAATCAGAGAACCCTAAGCAGGAAAATCACAGGTTCAGTAGAAGACCGGAACCCTAGTAAAACTTAAAGCATGGAACTCGGATTAACCAGAAAACAAACAAGCTCATAACACAAACATAAACACATAATACAGGCACAATCACATAATACTCAAAAAGGAGCAGAAGATATAGTGATTTTGAAAGGGGGCTCAAGAACCCTAGTTTTGAAAAGAAGAATAGAACGTTGAAAAACTTGAATTAATCGAAGAAATCGAGTAGTGAGTAGTGTAAAACACAATGAATAAGCTGAAAATCATTTTAAAAAAGATAGAGATTACGAGCTTTAGGCAAAAATTAGGGTTTTGCAATAAATCAGTGAGGTAAGGAACCTGGCTGTGAAACTCGTTAATAATCGCGTACATAGTACCATCGGACTGAAAACCATCGGAGAGGAGGCCGGAGATAAGCCAAGCAAGGCTTCCAGTCATGGTGGAAATCTCTGGAGCCTCAAAACTTAGAGAAGATCAACGAGACAAGGCTCCGTGGTGACTGGTGGTCGAGAGAAGTGAGGATGGAGATGGCCGAAGAGGCGATGAAGATGATCGGAGAAGAACTAAAAGGTTCTAGAGAGCAGGAGGAGACGAAGAGACCAAGATAGAGACCGGTCTCTATGCAAATGAGGGGCCGAAGGGGGGGGTCGTTAATCTTTAATTAGGTAATATAATCTGGGTCGTTGATCTCATTTGATCAACGGCTCAGATCAAATCAAAATGGATCGGGCATCCGAATGGGGTATGGGTCGGGTCTTAATTGAAATTGGGTTGGGTTAATTGGAATATGGTTGTCTGAAATGGTTAAAATTGGGGTTCAATTGGGTTATGTTTGCAATAAATTTTGGCTAGCATTTAAATAGCCATTTTTTCCCTTTTTATTTTATAAAAATAGTTAAAATGATTTTAAAAACAAATTGAAAACACATAGCTAATTAATAATATATAAATATTAATCTAAAAATAACAGAAATGATTTTATAATTATAAAATGCGGTTAATTGTAAAATAGGCTATAATTGCAATTTCATGCAATTTAACTTTAGAAATTCTAAATAAATTTGTAAAAATACGAAAAAATCATATTAATTATATTTTGTTGAAAATATGAGAATGAAATACGCTATTCACTAAAAAAATGATAATTTTGAATTTTGTACTGTAAAAATAGACAACGAATTGATTCTAAAAAAAATTTTAAAAAATTGAGGAAAAATACCAAAACTTTTGGAAATGCTTATATATGTATACACATGCTATTTTGAATGTATTTGAGTATAGAAATATATAGGGAAAAATTGGGTATCAACAATGATTATGGGTACGGTTCCCGTGGCATGGTCACGACACATAAATCTCAATTCGGGTGTGCATTTCATGTGACCCGACCATAATTTCGAATAATAATAATAAAAATAAACATGTTATAAATCCGGGTGTGCATTTCATGTACCTGACATTAATTTCCAATAATTTTAAATAAAATAAACATGTCGTGAACCGTAGGTGCATTTCATGTAGCGTGGTTGACGATGTGTTTTCAAAAAACAAATAAGTGTATGGCGATCATGAATTTTCCTAAAAATATTAAAAGCGGTTAGAACGTTAAAAATGCATGTAGGTTTAAAATATGTAATTAATAAGATAATTAGTCCAATATTAATAGTTAAGCAACCGTACTAAAACCACAGAACTCGGAAATGCCTAACACCTTCTCCCGGGTTAACAGAATTCCTTACCCGGATTTCTGTGTTTGCAGACCATAAATAAGAGTCAATTCCTCGACTCGGGATTATAAACCGGCGACTTGGGACACCATATATTATCCCAAGTGGCGACTCTGAATTTAATATAAATAATCCCGTTTCGATTGTCACTTTGATTGGAAAAACTCCCCTATACCCCTTTTCGAGGTAGTAAAAAGGAGGTATAACAGCATCCGCTTATATGGCGCTTCTATTCGCCCCTTGAACTGGCTTTTTGAGTATGTTGTTTAGAGTACTTTTCAACCACACCTCCAGTAGTTTTTTCACTGCTGGTTGCGCATCCTCAGTTGTGGACGTGGAGGCTCCCCTTTCGCGTGAAGCGATTACACTTCCATAAGGGGGAGGTGAGTCACCCCGCCTGAGTGTATCACTCGTCGTCTCATTCTCTTTGTCTTCTCTATCAACCTCGTTAATTGTGTTCAAGAGGTTGGCAATGACGTCCTCTACTGATTTCAGTCTTTCATCTCCTTTTTCTGCCATTGTTAGTTCGTGCAAACGAGAAAAAGATGGCTATTGTCATTTTTTTATCTAGAAGAAACTAGAAATTCCCCACGGACGGCTCCAAATTGTTTAACTAAAAGAATATTAAACCTTTTCTTAAAACAAATTAATAAGAATATAGGGGGGTGAATCTTAGTTAAATATAATAACTACTGTCGCACCCCCTTTTCTCTCCTCCTCGCGGAGAGAGAAGTCCGGGTTTTGACATTCCATGGGGTGTAATGACTTATTTCCTTTTGGAAATTGGGTATTTGAAGAGTCGCCACTTAATGAGTTATGGTGCGTTAGGGCACCTAGAGCGATTAACTCTTAGATTGATTTGCATTACCGGATATCTAGGGTAAGGGCTTGAAATAACCTCGAGGGGAAGGTGTTAGGCACACTTCTTGGTCCATAATTGTGGGTCCCGGTCGAACTTATATTCACAAATTAGTCCATTACTAATCAACAGTTGAATTAGATAGGTTGCAAGTAAAGAACGTTGGATAACTCAAGTAATAAGATAAAGATTTTTTGAACAAGTTGTATAAAACAAAGGCTTTAAAATAGAAGAAGGAATTTTGGAAAGAAGGAGTGCTAGGTTGGTTAGCCTATAGGATCACCCTACACAATGTCCGGTAAACACTCCTCGATGAGGGGCTACACGTGACATTAGCGCATAGTCATCATATCCCATATCTACCCTTCCCATCCCCTTAGTGGTCATTTAAAGCGAGTGTTTGGTCAGCAATCTCTATTTTGTGTTGTTACTCGTCCCTTCTTAGTGGTCCTGGAGGGATTTAGGACCTCTACCTATAGGTGGTTCTAGACAGACCCCTAAGGTTTTAAAGGTGAAAATACTAAGGCTACAAGCAATAACAATTAGGACTCTTTGCAAATAAGAACAAAAGGAGGCAATTAGAGGCTCAAAGTTTCCTTCTCAAACAAGGCACATAAACATCACGACTCAAGCACAAATAAGGCCTTTTGTTAAATAGTATCCTAAGGCATAATGTCTAAGTGAATGTACAGAAAACATGGAGTTTGTTTTATAAACTCAGAAGTAATGACCCTATCAGTGGCCTACTGATTTTAAAGCTTGCTTAAACCAGGGCAACATTAAGTCACAGAAACAGTTTCAGAAATGTAAGTTTTGAAAACGCCCTACAGGCTTGCCTATACGTGAAATACTTATGACTACACTTTGTATAGTGAAACAAAGCAGGTTTTGAAACGGACTCTTTAATCCCTATAGGCATGCTGTCTAATAATAGATTAAGGCAGTTTTAAAGAACTCGTTTCAAGGAAATATAAACCACTCAATTAAATCAATTTAGAGGTGAACTAATCATTAACCAGATTAATCTATTTAAAATCAAACTAGTTTAGATCTATAGGCAAAATCTGATGTTGTTCCCTATAGGCGTGATATCAAATTTTAAATACTGATTCTAAAGACTTGCAGGAATGATGACACATGGAAACATACATAAACACTTGTCACAACATAAGTCAGATTTAGATTATATCATATAGGCATGGCATCTACTTGTGAAACTGATTTGAGATCAATTAAACATGATTCTTATTGTGGAATCAATTGAGACCTATAGGCATGATTTCTAACATAACAAGATACAAAAGTTCTATAGGCACGATTTTTACTTATAAAGGCAAACACAACAAATTATAAAGTCCTATAGGCATGGTTCCTACCCGTATTACCCGCAAACATATAGCTACCCACCCTTTTCACTAATTACCCCAATATTCGTTTACAAAGTATTACAGACCATATGAATGAATTACATAAGTAAATAAGAAAATAAGAAGTTATTGTATAGGGAACTTACAGATAGGCCCAGATTTCCAAAGCCTCCAATAGCCTCAAATGCCTCAATTCCATAAACAATGTCATAGTCTAGGTGCATCAAAGTTCCCTAAGGATCTCAAGGATCCGGGGCAGTGCTTATACCTAGACTTAGAAACCAAAATTGAATAAGTGCAGTGTGAAAGGGCCAGCATCAGTATGCCAGAGTTTAGAGGGTTCTCAATAGGATTCCAAGGCAGTACACATACTGGAGGAGGCAAAACTTATTGACTTAAGAGTAGAGTGAAAGTGTTTGACACAAGTTGAAAGGTTCTAATGAGAAAATTGTATTAAAGGGAAGTTTGTTTGAAATAATTTAGTAAAACAATAGTGACAGTTTGAAAAGAGAGTGGAGTAGTAAACAATAGTCCAAACACAACACACTTTAGACAGGTTCATACACAGCCAGGAGTCACAGAACCAAAGCAAGTTCACTAGTCACAAACAGGGGTCAAGGGATTTGGGGATAAATAGAAATTGTAAACACATAACAAGCAAAGGTCTTAGGAATTGGTACAGACATGCTCAGGTACAATTGATCAGACATAGTCAAAGAACTAGCAAGTCTCAAGGGATTCAGTATAGACAACATGATTTAAGAATTAATCTTAGATTCATACAAGTTAGGAGTGCAGACTACATAGAAGGGGGGTAACATGCTCATACTGATTCTAAGGAAGGGGAGTTTATAACATTCTAATCATGCAAGCATATTAACTGCAGGTTTCACAGCAAAATCATAAGTAAAAGTAAACTAGAAACAGGATGAACTGAAGCAATAAAATGACCATATTGTTTTTGGAACTTGAACTGAAATTAGAACATACTAGTAAAGGAGACAGTAAGCAAGGGTGAAAGAGTAGGAGAGTACAATCGTTGGCCTTAGCTTGCAGCCGTTTAACTCCAAATAGTAGCAAGTAGCATAAAAGAGAGAGAGCAGAAAGTTTAAGTGTGTGAGAGAGAGAGCTTTCGAACCAAGAGTGTTCGTGTGTTGTGTTAATGAAAGAGTGTGTATATATAGTTTAAAAGCAGGTAGCAAATAAGGTAAAAGACAAAGTTCATAAGTAATTATGGGGACTCAGAATCAATCACTCACGAAATCAAGGTAAGTACTCCCTTTAATTGAGGAGTCAACTTCAAACGGTAATAAATATGTGGCAAATAAGGAAGGAAATCGTATAAGGCTGAGCATAACAAATAAGGAAATATTTTCTGCATAGTACAAGTACACAACATGTAATAGAGGCTAGGTTCATCATATTTCAATCAAGGAAAAGACTTAAGAAATTAATTAATAACATAATTGACCGTAGAATAAGGTCAGAAAATATTTTACAAGGTTAAATATCTGTAGAGATATCATGCGAAATCAGTGAAAAATCAGTCACAAAGACTTAATGATTCAAAAGTAGAAAATAGCACTGATTTAGTACAACTTTATAAGAACAAGCACATAGTAAGCAAAAACCAGAACTCTAAGAGAACGAGTAGGACAAAAATCATATATAAATTAGGGATTCATATAGAGCATAGTCTGAATTAGTAGAATGAGCATGATACAGGTAGGAGAAGTGAAGAATCAGAAACATTGGTGAACAAAATAGGGTAAAATCACACAATAGGCAGGGATAGCCATAATTAGGAACTTTAACAAGCAATCATAGGGTAAAATCATAGAATCACAGGAACATATAGATTAACTAAACACGGTATCAAACAAAACTCAGAAACCCAAGATTAAAACTAAGAAATTAGGGTTTTCAACATAGGCAAGTTGAAGAGGTAGTAAAATCATAGAATCAGTCAAAATATTCAAGATATAGAAGTTTAAACATAAAGAATCGGTTTAAACAAAGTTTTAGAAGAAGTTCTGAAAACCCTAATTTGAGAAGAAGGTGAAAACACTTTGAAATCGATGATTCTTGTAAAGAGTTACAAGGATAGTATAAAACATCAAAGAAACAGACTTAAATCGTTTAAAAATCGTACAGATCTAGGAGATATAAGCAAAAATTAGGGTTTCAGAAGAAACCCAAGTAGAGATGAAAGAACTGATCTAAAATCTCAAGGATCGCAACAAGTACAACATGATTTTGCTTGAAATCATACTGAAGTAGCCAAGAACAGAACAGATGGAAAATCCTAGATGCAAGTCAGCATGGCCCACGGCCCTTAAAGGCCTCAAAGAAGGCGAGCATGGCAATAGAGGAGCCATTGGAGGATTAGGAGTTGAAGGGAGACCACCGGAGAAGATCGGAGAAGGAAGTCGGCGATTGAAGGAGCTAGGGTTAGGTTGAGGGGTTGAGAGATAAGAGGAGATGAGAGAATACAGCGGCAGCAGTCTCTGAGTTATGAGCTAGGGTTAGGGGTTGTTTGGGATAAAAAAGGAATGAACGGATAAGGGCCGTTGATCTTTTAGATCAACAGCCAGGATTTGACGGGTCTTGGGTCGGGTAGGCGGGTTTAGGGTTTGGGTCGAGTAATTTGGTTAGAAATTGGGCTGGGTTGGGTTCAAATTGGGCTAAAATTGAAAGACAAATCTGGCTATATTTTAAATAACTAATTTTCCCTATATAATTTATAATAAATAATAAATAATTTCTTAAAACTAATTTTGTATACTAAAATGATTTAAAATATATATTTAACATTTTAAAAATATATAAGGTCGATTTTATGCATATAAATGCAATTATACATTAATAAGGCTAATATTATAATTTTATGCAATTTAGCTTTAAAAATACCAAATACAATTATTAAAATACATAAAAAATATTTTAACCATATTTTGGCATAAATATAGAAATTAAGTGACTAAATCACACCAAAAAATAATTTTAGGGTAATTATTGGGTTTTTTTATGAGCAAAAGGAGAGTAAATAATTCAATTAAAATCCTTAAAATTATGGAAAAAAATATAAAAGCCTTGTGGATGCTTATATATGCTATTTTGAAGGTATTTACGCATATAAAAATATAGATAAAAATTAAGTATCAACAACTAATAGATCTGAAGACTTAATATAATAATGGTATAGGATCGTGTCCAATAATATTGAATGACAATTAAAAGTGTTCAATGATTGCCAATGAATGCAATAAAAAAGTATGCAATGAATGTAGATAATGACAATAAATATAATAAAAAGGAACCTGTCACCCAAATGTTAGATGACTTGTATGATTCTTCTCCCTAACTATAACGTGGGACAATATAAAATGAAGGTGGACAAAAAATCCTTGAATCTTGTGAGTAAAAGATATATGTTGAATAATGAAATCAGTGGACAAGACCAGCTTTGTATATTCTCTGTGTCAACCTTTACAATGTGTTCTTAGTGAAGATTCCCTTTTTGTTCTTTATCTCTTCCTATTTATAGGGTATATTTCTAAGAAACCCTAACAAGTACGGCATAAAGAATATCCAATGAATATTCCTTCTTTCTTTTCTAAACTTATTCTACTGTTACTTCCGTATATTTTTTTTTTACCTCCGCACTAATCCTTATTTAAGACGACTCCTCGCCGTTGTGCCCTGGTCGGCTTAATCCTCGACCATGTCCTTTTTCAGTTATTAAGTCGTCCAAATTTTGACCAATACACATGCCCATTTATAATTTTGAATTTAAGAAATTAATTTTCTAGATCTCTTATGTGTAATAGATAAAAAATTTACGAGTAAAAATAAATCTCCTATTTGTAAAAAAAGAGATAGTGTTATCTATCTATATCTATATCTATATTATTATAAAAGCACGAATAATTTATGCTAAATGTTATAAGACAAAAATATCCCTAAAATATTGACAAACTTTTATAACCTTTATTAACTTAATATCTCTAAAATATTAATATACAAAAATGTAAATCGTAGAGTACAAGTCAAAATCTAGAATCCAAGTTCAAGTTAAAAAGTTAAAAACGCTATATTTGTCAAAGTGCGGAATCCAAGTACAAGTTAAAATCGCATATTGATATATTAATAAGAAAACTACAAATCGGTAAGTTCAATACTTGGATGAAAGTCAAGCTCCTCCAAGTTTGTTTTGTTTAAGCTTTGTACTGCTGCAGGAAGAAGATAGGAGCAACAAAATTCAGCAGACTTCTCAAAAGGTGTTATTAGTGATCTATTATTTTTTTCTTCATATTTGAAATTAAGGTTGTTTTCGTTTGGAACTGTATTTAATGAACAAACATTGAACAAGAAAATCAAAAGTTTCTTTATTTAGTTTATTTCTTCCTATTATTTTATTTAACTTTGTTGTTTCTCCTGAGAGGCACTTCTGTTATGTTAAAAAATTCAAACATAATTCTTTCGGTCGCAAGTGTTCCGTATAATTATTTGTTTTGGCCTTTGTAAAAACTGGATGCTTGATAATCTTGATAGTCGAGGCATAACTATTGAGTCATAATTTTCACAAATCTTTTTCATCTTCTTATTTTTATTTTTGGAATTTGCATGCAGCGGTAGGCATGATAAAGTGATAGTGGTTCTGTTCGTAGGTTATTCAGAAGTGTTAACTCCATTATATTCTCATTTATTATCTTTTTGCAGCGATGAATTAATTTAAGATCTAAAACTTGGACTAATATTATTTTGCATGAAATTATAATCACATCAAGTTGAGTTGGACTTTGAAGTAATATTTTGACACGATACGAATTGGAGTTATATCAAGATTAAGAATCATAGATGAAGATTAATTAAAACTGGTTATTTTACGTTTATAAACATATAAAGTAAAATTCATCAGAAAGAGTTTCTCGTACGAAAATAAAAAGTTTTATTTACTCATACAACTCATGATTTGTGAAACATTTATCGGTAATAATGTCTTTTTTTGTTTTGCAGCAAACATGTTATAGACCAATATCCCATTTGAAGCTAACCGCATCCCAAATGCTATTTCTGATCAGTTTGTCAAACGACTTCAATATTTGGATTTTTCTTATAGTTTAAAAAGTAAGTTCATTCACAGGGTATATATTTAAAAAGACTAGAGCATACAGCCCCAGTGTTCTCGTGTAGTAGGCGAATGAAGGCTCATGTGGTGTAAGAACAAAACTGCGGATTGATGAAAATCGCATTATTAGGTATATTCTATCTTTCATGTGAATTTAGATATAGATTTCTTAATTTGTTTTACAAATAAAAATAACATGTTAAAAGTTCTTAAAGAGTTCTATATATATGTTGCAACTTTTGGGTCACTATTACTTTTGTGTCACAACCCTAATTTCTCACCCTCGGGGGTCGTGATGGCGCCTACTCGTGGTAGCTAGGCAAGCCAAGAACCTTTGCAAACATTAACCTATCTTGTTTTATACATAATTAAACAATTAAATTATCAATGAAGAAGCAGTTAAAAAGACAACGAAAAAGTAAAATTTAGCGGAAGTCTGAACTAAATATAGAAACAACGTCTAGAAAAGCCAATACAAGTCTCAATACACGGACTGTTTAAGATTACTACAAATAATAGTTTGAAATAAAAGACATAGTCTGTCTCGAATACAAATGTCAACAGAACATGAAAACTGAAAGAAGAGACGACGGGCCTGCAGACGCCAGCAAGGCTACCTTGGAGTCTCGTAAACTGAAGGTCGGCTCCCTGACTACTGCTGCGCACCGTAAGCTGCTCCGACACCTGGATCTATGTAAAAGGGCACAGAGTGTAGTGTCAGCACAACCGACCCTATGTGCTGGTAAGTGCCTAGCCTAACCCCGGTGAAGTAGTGACGAGGCTAGACCGGACTACCACATAAACGTGTGCAGTTATATATACATACACAACAGAATCGAAATACAGAGACAAGTAACCAATTCAAATACTCTTTCTCTTCCGTTCACTTTTATTTCATATCTCACTTTACCACCTGAGCTAATGCTCCAAGGGTTCAATCATTTCATATACGTTCACAATTGTAATATAACTTGAGCCAATGCTCCTCGTTGTTCGTAGGTCATAATTTCCTTTCACAAGCTTTTCACAACAAATAGAAATCATCACCAAGGCAAGAGAAATACAATAAAATCAAGATATTCACAATTTAAAGACTCACGGTCATGTTAGAAACCAACGTATAGATATTCGTCACCATGTCTATACGTCGTACTCAACAAGAAACAATTAGCAAATAAGCCTCAACTCCTAGTCCCTCAAGCTAGGGTTAGACCAAACACTTACCCCAATGCCTTGAATACAACTCAAGCCTCAATTATAGCTTTACCCCATGATTCCACCTCCAATTCGCTCGTATCTAATCACAAATTATTTTATTACATTAATAAACACTAAATGAATCAACCCCAATGCATGAAAATGAGTTTCCCAAAGTTTTACCCAAAAAGTCAAAAATCGCCCCGGACCCACGTGGTCAAAACCCGAGGTTCGAACCAAAACTCGATTACCCTTTCCCCAAAGAACTTAAATATATAATTTATTTTGAAATAGGACCTCAAATTGAGTTCTAAATTCCTAATTTTTGAAAAGCTTAGGTTCTACCCAAAACACCCAATTTCCCCCATGAAAATCACTGATTTGAAGTTGAAATCATGTTATAAGATGTAAAGAATTGAAGGAAGTTAGTTAAAAATAACTTACAATTGATTTGGAGAAGAAGAAATCCTTGAAAAATCACCTAAGTGTGTTTGGGTTTGAGAAAATATGAAAAGTGAAGTTCAAAATCGGTTAAGTGTAAAAATGCAGGTCTCAGTTATGGGAAATGCGAATAGGGGTTCGAAATTGCGAACCCCGACCCTCAGATATGGGAATTGCAAAGTGAAGTTCGCATTTCCAAACATTGAACAAAATGAGGGACTTCGCATTTGCGACCAAAAATGTCGCATTTGCGACAGTCCCAGTTCCGCATTTGCGATCCCTGGCCATCATGGGCACATTCGCATTTGCGAAGTATATTATCGCATTTGCGATGGAGGGTCAGGTCTGGCTATCTCGCATTTGTGAGCCAGGCTTCGCAAATGCAAAGCCTGCAGGTCAGATCATACCAGCTAATTTCCAAATTCAAAAATGCAACCCATGGCCTATCCAAAACTCACTTGAGCCCTCACGAATCCAAACCAAATATATACACAACCTCAAAAATATCCTATAAACTTATTCGTGCGATCAAATCGCCAAAACAACATCATAAACATCGAATTAAACCTCAAAATTCAAAAATTCTTTCAAACTTCATAAAACCTCAAAATTTCCAATTTAGGTCCGAATCACATCAAACGACGTCCGTTTTCAACAAATTTTCACTGAAATGACTGAAAGCACATATAAGACCTGTACCGGGTGCCGGAACCAAAATACGGTCCCGATACCAACACGTTCTAATCAAATATCATTTCAATTTTCCTTAACAATTTCAGAAAAATAATTTTTTTTTAAAAATTCATTTCTCGAGCTCAAGACCTCGGAATTTGATTTCGGGCATAGTCCCATATTTTCATACGGACCCTCCGGGACCGTCAAATTATGGATTCGGGTCCGTTTACCCAAAATGTTAACCAAAGTCAAATTTATTCTTTTTAACACCAAAACTTAGCAATTTTTCATAGAATTTCACATTTAAGCTTTCCGGCTACGCGCTCGGACTGCGCACGCAAATCGAGGTGACTCTAAATAAGGTTTTTAAGGCCTCGGAAGCATAGAATTTATTTAAAATAGCTGATGACCCTTTGGGTCGTCACATTCTCTACCTCTAAAACAACCGTTCGTCCTCGAACGGATAGAAGAAGGAAGTACCTGAGTCGGGGAAAAGATGAGGATAACGGCTCTACATATCAGACTCAGACTTCTAGGTCGATTCCTCAGGAGGCTGACCTCTCCACTGGACACGAACAGAAGGGAAACTCTTTGATCTCAACTGACGAACCTGCCGGTCTAGAATAGCTACCGGCTCCTCCTCGTAAGACAAGTCCTTGTCCAACTGGACAGTGCCGAAATCTAACATGTGGGATGGATCGCCGTGATACCTCCGAAGCATGGACACATGAAACACTGGATGCATTGCTGATAAGCTCGATGGCAAAGCAAGTCTATAAGCCACCTCTCCCACTCGGTCAAGAATCTCAAATGGACCAATGAACCTAGGGCTAAGCTTGCCCTTCTTTCCAAATCTCATCACTCCTTTCATAGGCGACACGCGGAGCAATACCCGCTCATCAACCATAAAAGCCACATCGATCTGCATAGCTCTTTTTCCTGGGCTGAGCTAAACGAAGCCTATCCTGAATGATCCTGACCTTGTCCAAGGCCTCCTGAACCGGATCTGTACCCAACAACCGATCCTCTCCCGGCTCAAACCATCCAATCAGAGACCGACACCGCCTACCATATAAGGCCTCATAGGGAGCCATCTGGATGCTCGACTGGTAGCTGTTATTATAGGCAAACTCCGCTAAAGGCAAGAACTGATCCCACGAACCTCCAAAGTCAATAACACGAGCTCGGAGCATATCCTTTAAGATTTGAATAGTCCGCTCGGACTGACCGTCCATCTGGGGATGAAATATTGTGCTCAACTCAACCCGTGTGCCCAACTCTCGCTGAACTGCTCTCCAGAAGTTCAAGGTAAACTGCGTACCCCAGTCCAAAATGACATATATAGGCACACCATGAAGGCGAACAATCTCCCGAATATAGATCTCAGCCAGCCTCTCAGAAAAATAGGAGACTGCCATAGGAATGAAATGTGCTGACTTGGTCAGCCTATCAATAATGACCCAAACTGCGTCGAACTTCTTCCGAGTCAGCGGAAGTCCAGTAATAAAGTCCATAGTAATCCGCTCCCACTTCCACTCGGGAAGCTCAATCCTCTAAAATAAACCACCAGGCCTCTAATGCTTGTACTTAACCTGCTGACAATTCAAATAACAAGCCATGTATGCTACGATATCCTTCTTCATTCTACGCCACCAATAACACTACCGCAAATAAGGATACATCTTCGCGGCGCTCGGATGAATAGAGTACTGGGAGCTATAGGCCTCCTCAAAAATCAACTCTTGAAGCCCATCCACATTAGGCACACATACTCGTCCCTGCAATCTCAAAGCTCCATCATCATCTAAGGTAACATTCCTAGCACCTCCACGCTGCATCGTGTCTCTAAGGACACATAAATAGGGATCATCATACTACTAATCACGGATACGCTCCAATAATGAAGAACGAGCGACCGTGCAAGCTAACAAACAATTGGGCTCAGAAACATCAAGCCTCACGAACTGATTGGCTAAGGCCTGAACATCCAAAGCAAGCATCCTCTCACCGATCGGAATATAAGCAAGATTGCCCATACCGGCTGACTTCCTACTCAATGCATCGGCCACCACATTGGCCTTCCCCGGATGATATAGAATGGTGATGTCATAATTTTTCAACAACTCCAACCACCTCCTCTGCCTTGAATTCAACTCTTTTTGCTTTAACAGGCACTGAAGACTATTATGATCTGTGAACACCTCACATGCCATGCCATATATATAATGCCTCCAAATCTTCAACGCGTGAACTATGGTTGCCAACTCCAAATCATGAACCGGATAATTTTTCTCATGAATCTTCAACTGCCTCGAAGCATAGGCAATGACCTTGTTATCCTGTATCAACACTGCTCCAAGCCCAACACGGGAAGCATCACAATAGACTGTATAAGGCCCTGAACCTATGGGCAAAACCAACACCGATGCCGTAGTCAGAGCTATCTTGAGCTTCTGAAAGCTCGCCTCATACTCATCCGACCATCTGAACTGGGCACCCTTCTGGGTCAATCTGGTCATCGGGGCTGCAATGGATGAAAACCCCTCCAAGAACCGTCGATAGTAGCCTGCTAACCCCAAGAAACTCCGAATCTCTGTAGTTGTTACTGGTCTAGGCCAGTTCTTGTCACGACCCAAATTCCATACTCGATCGTGATGGTGCCTCTCGTGAAGACAAGGCCAGCCAACAACCCCAAATCCACTCTTTAACAGTTGTTACACATAAATGAATAGATAACACAACTTATTGGCATTTAAAACTATTAATTCCATCCCAATACAACCTGACCGGGGTGTCACAAGTCACGAGCATCTAATGAGTAGGGACACCACTATTGGGCCAACAAAGTGTATATATACAAGATAAAATTGGAATTCAAAGATGAAATACGGTGCCGTGAATGCTGGCGGTCACCTTGCTCAACTACCACAATATGGCCTTCGGTCCTGCTAATAACCCGTTACCAGGTGAACAATACCTGCAACT
>MU768852.1:4334-33156 GCA_026770625.1 Nicotiana glauca
GTTGGATGGTTCGAGCCTGGCGAGGCTAGATTATTGGGGACTGAGATGGTTCAAGATGCTTTAGAGAGAGTGAAGTTGATCCAGGAGAGACTCCGTACAGCACAGTCGCGCCAGAAGAGTTATGCGGACCGGAAGGTTCATGATGTGTCATATACGGTAGGCGAGAAGGTCTTGTTGAAGGTTTCGCCCATGAAGGGTGTTATGCGGTTCGGGAAGAAAGGGAATCTGAGTCCGAGGTTCATTGGCCCTTTTAAGATACTCAGGAGGATTGGAGAGGTGGCATATGAGCTAGCTTTGCCACCCAGCTTGTCTGGTGTGCATCCGGTATTCCATGTGTCTATGCTCTGGGAGTATGTTGCGGACCCGTCTCATGTGTTGGATTTCAGCACGGTTCGGCTGGATGATGATTTATCATATGATGTGGAACTGGTGGCTATTCTGGGTCGACAGGTTCGAAAGTTGAGGTCCAAGGACATTGCTTCAGTGAAGGTGCAGTGGAGAGGTCGGCCCGTGGAGGAGGCTACTTGGGAAACCGAGCAGGAGATGCGGAGTAGATACCCCCACCTATTTGAGGCTCCAGGTATGTTTCTTGACCCGCTCGAGGACGAGCGTTTGTTTTAGTTGGGGAGGATGTGATGACCCGGCCCGTCGTCACGTGAGTTACCGCCCCGTTTTTTCCCATAATATGTTCCTCTATGATTTAATATCAAAATCTGAGTTGATCGGGTAGAGTCGGATTGGTTTTGGTTGGAAATGAGGCACTTAGCCTCTTGGAAATAAGCTTGTTTTGAAAAAGTCAACCGGAAGTTGACTATATAGTTAGAGGGCTCGGATGTGAGTTCCGGTGGTTCGGTTAGCTTCAGGGGAGGATTTGTGACTTAGGAGAGCGATCGGAATTGAATTTGGAGGTCCGGTGTAGAAATAGGCTTGAATTGGCGAAGTTGGAATTTTGGCGAATTCCGGTTGATAGGTGAGACTTTTATCCGAGGGTCGGAATGAAATTCTGAGAGTTTCAGTAGCTTCGTTAGGTGATTTTGGATATGTCTGCAAATTTTCAGGTCATTTGGACGTCGTTTGGTCGGGTTTTTTATCGAATGAGAGTTTTGGAAGTTTAAAGAAAAATTTAGGCTTGAATCCGTGGTAATTTGATGATTCTTGAGTTGTTGTATGTGTTTTTATGATTGGCACAAGTTCGTATGATGTTTCGGGATATATTGGTGTCTTTGGTTGAGGTCCCGGGGGCCTCGGGATGAATTCGGGTGGTCAAACGGACTAAATTCTATATTTGAAGATAGCAGATTTTCAGTGAAAATTGCAGAAGAAAATCTTTCTACGCGTTCGCGTGAGGAAGGATGCGAACGCGTAGAGTAACCTGGTGAGGGCTTGGAATTGGCCATCACGTTCGCGTAGGGTTGGCTCGCGTTCGCGTTTAAGAGGAAGATTGTGTATCGCGATCGCGTTGGGTCTAACGCGTTCGCGTAGTGGAAGTTCCTGGTGCATCGCGATCGCGGGCAGGTGGACACATTCGCATAGGGGAAAATTGAGGCCAGAGAAATTTATTCATCGTGAACGCGGAAGGTCGACCGCATTTGCATAGAAGGAAGACCTGGGCGTCAGATTTCATTTAAGGGTTATTTCATCTGCGACTTATGCCATTTTTACACTACCTTGAGAGCTTGTTGATAGAATTTGAAGGGTATTTCGACGGGAAGTGATTGGAGGTAAGTCTCGTGACCTAGATACGTCATTTAATCGAAGAATCATCCATTAATTCTCTGAATTTGGGCATAAAATTGAAGAAATTAGGGCTTGGTTTTTGCTATGTAAATTTGGGATTTTGTGGCCCATTTGAACTCTGATTTTGATAAATTTATATGTACGGATTCGTGGCGAGATGAGGATTCCGAAAATGTGAATTTCACTACCCTCTTGCATCAATACACACCCAATCCCAACTGTGGAAGCATCACAATATACCGTATATGAACATGAAGCTGACGGCAAAACCAATACTGGAGCTGTGGTCAAAGCTGTCTTGAGCTTCTGAAAGCCCTCCTCACACTCGTCTAACCATACAAATGAAACACCCTTCTGAGTCAACTTGGTCAAGGGCGATGCAATAGAGGAAAAACCCTGAACAAACCGGCGATAATAGCCTGCCAACCCAAGGAAACTACGAATCTCTGTGGCTGAGAATGGTCTAGACCAACTCTGCACTGCCTCTATCTTCTTCGGGTCAACCTAAATACCCTCGCTGGACACCACGTGTCCCAAGAAAGCCATTGAGCTAAGCCAAAACTCACACTTGGAGAACTTTGCATAAAGCTTCTCCTCCCTCAATCTCTGCAACATAACTCTCAAATATTGTGCGTGCTCCTTCGGAATACGCGAGTATACCAGGATATCATCAATAACACGATGACAAATAAATCTAGATAAAGCTGAAATACACTGTTCATCAGATGCATGAACGTTGTTGGGGCATTGGTCAGCCTGAAAGACATGACAAGAAAACTCATAATGACCATATCTAGTCCTGAAAGCAGTCTTATGAATATCTGAATCCCTGATCTTCAGCTGGTGATAACCCGAACAGAGATCAATCTTGGAAAACACCCTCGCTCCCTGAAGCTGGTCAAACAAATCATCAATGCGAGGTAGGGGATAGTTGTTCTTGATTGTTACCTTGTTCAATTGCCTATAATCGATGCACATTATCATTGTGCCATCATTCTTTTTCACAAATAGAACTGGCGCACCCCAAGGTGACACACTAGGCCGAATGAACCCCTTATCCAGGAGCTCCTGAAGCTTCTCCTTCAATTCTTTCAACTCCGATCGTGCCATACGATATGGTGGAATAGAGATGGGCTGAGTGCTCGAGACCAGGTACATACCAAAATCAATAACCCTGTCCAGTAGCATGCCCGTCAGGTCTACAGGAAATACATCGAGAAAGTCGCTCACAACTAGAACAGAATCAATGCTAGGAGTCTTAGCTCCAACATCCCTCACAAACACCAAATAGGAAAACAACCCTTCCCAACCATACGCTGGGCCTTCACGAAAGAAATAACTCTACTAGGAACATAATCAGTCACACCACGCCACTCGATCCACGGTACACCCGGCATAGCCAAACTGACTGTCTTAGCATGACAGTCTAGAATAGCATGTCACGGAGATAACCAATCCATGCCCAGAATAACGTCAAAGTCCACTATTCTCAATACCAATAGATCAACTCGGGTCTCCAGACCCCCAATAATCACAACCCATGACCGGTACACGCGGTCCAGAAGAACAGTATCGCCCACCGGGGTAGACACATGAACAGGTAAAGAAAGAGACTCCCGGGGCATACCCAAATAAAGAGCAAAATATGAAGACACATAAGAGTAGGTGGAACCGAGATCAAATAATATCGAGGCGCCTCTGTGGTAGACTAAAAAGATACCTGTAATGACAGTGTCTAAAGCAATGGCATCTATCCTGCCCGGCATAGCATAGAAATGAGCCTGGACACCGCCTGATCGATCTCCACTTCTGGGACGACCCCTGGCTGCCTGATCCCCACCCCTAGTTGGCTGGGCGGGTGATGAAGTAACTGGAGCAAAAGTCGAGGGTTGACCCCTCTAGTGATGTTATCTGCCACGAAGTTGAGGGCACTGCCTCCTCAAGTGACCAAACTCTCCGCGCTCATAACAGCTGCCCGGTGCTGGAGATGGGGACTGATGGGAACCCCTCGCACCGGAGTGAGTAGCAGATGCACTCCGCACAGAAGAACCCTAAGCTGGCAGGGCATGAGATGAACTCTGAGCTGGGAGGGCGCTGAGTAAAGACTGACCCTACTGGGGCCATGATGACCACGGCCTGAAAATCCCCCAAGATACTCTGGACGGGCTGACTGAGCAGGCCTAAAAGAATGACCTCTACCTTGCTGGAACTGGCCCCTCAAAGGAGAACCACTGTAACTATCCGATCCACGAGGCCTCTTGACCTCCCTCTCCTCTCGCTCTCTACGGCGAACTGACTCGATCTCACGAGCGATATCCACCACCTCCTCAAACGTAGCACCCAGTACTCTCTCTCTAGTCATCAAAATACGGAGATGGTAGTTAAGGCCATCCACAAATCTCCTAATCCTCTCACGATCTGACAGAACCATCCAGATAACATGACGGGCCAACTGTGAAAATCTCATCTCGTACTGAGTCACTTTCATATCCCCCCGCGTCAACCACTCAAACTGCCTATGCAGCTCCTCTTTGTGGGACTGAGGTACATATTTCTCAAAAAAGAGCGAAGAACTGCTGCCAAGTCAGGGGTGCTGCACCGACAGGCCTACGCCTCTCAAAGTCCTCCCACCAAGTAAGAGCAACCCCCGTGAACTGAAAAGTAGTAAATGGCACACCACTCAACTCTAGAATCCCTGTCGTATGGAGCATACGTTGACATCTGTCAAGAAAAGCCAGGGCATCCTCACCCTCGGCACCACTAAAATGTCGGAGACTGGAGCCTACCAAACCTCTCGAGACGACGCTGCTAATCGTTTGGCATAGCTGGAACCACGAAGCCCTGAACTGGTGCAACCTACTGAGCTGGAGGTGCCTCTGGTGTCTGTAGCCCCTGCACCACCTGCTCAGGTGTGCGAGCAGCGGGGGTCTGATTGCCTCCCCCAGCCTGCGAAGTAGCTGCTGCTGTTGTGGTGGCTAAAACTGCCTGAGCCAGGCCAGAGCAGACTGATAATATCTGTGCCAAGATCTCCTGAAGACCCGGAATCACAATAGGCACAGCTGGTGCATGAACAGGTGCTGCTGGAGTATCCACAGCTGGAGTCTGATCCTGAGCTGGGGAACCTGATGGATCAGCAGGTGCTGCCCTGGATGCTCTGCCTCTGCCACAACCACAACCGCGTCCATGTCCTCTGGCGGCCTCAGTAGGTGGCACTGGTGGTCGTCTGTCACATCCAGTAGCTCGTGTCCTCACCATCTGTGAGAGAATAGTCTAAGAGAAGTTTAGTCCTCAGTTCTACAAAGCCGCACGACAAGAGTTTCAAGAATGTGAAGTTTTTCCTAAATGTTCGGTAGCATACCGAGGATAAGTACAGACGTCTCCGTACCGATCCACGAGACTCTACCAACTAGCTCATGACTCGCGAGAACAAGCAACCTAGGCTCTGATACCAACTTGTCACGACCCTAACCCCTATCGTGATGGCGCCCAACACACTGCTAGACAAGCCCGACCAATTTAATAAACTTAACCATTTTATATAGTTCATAAATTAATTAACACAGATAAATTACTAAGTCATAGTACTAAAATCCTGAAATAGAGTTAAACATTCGAAAATCCCGAAATATAAAGCAACTACACAGTCCGAAGAATCCGGTGTCACAAGTCTGAGCCTCTAGTACATGAGTATCAACCTACTACATATCGTTCTCTGGAAATGCGGACATAAAGCAATAAGGTAGAAGGAAGATCAGGATCGCTGACGTCAAATGCAACTACCTTGATATTCCCGGATAAGCTGCTAGGCAGAGAAGTCCTCACACAGCCTCAGGTGTACCTGGATCTGCATGCAAGGTGCAGGGAGTAATGTGAGTACTCTGACCCAGTAAGTAATAAACATAAATAAAGGCTGAGAATAAGAAATCCTGAATAGGCACAAAGTAATTCTATAAATATAGCAACCTGAACCAAGTAGTATTAAATCAATAAACCAATAACAACAATTATGGAAATACTACAACAGATAAGTAAGTTAATGACAATCAAATATTAAATGCAACATATAGTCCAGTACTCCCTAGTACCCGCTGCTACGTGCAGCCCGCTCCATTTATTTATCAGCGAAGACGCTCACTGGCGGTGTACAGACTCCGGGAGGACCCCCTTACAGCCCAAGCACAATAATAAGCCATCTCGTGGCATCAACAAGGCCCTCGGCCTCATATCAATGTCAATACATTACCGCTACGACGCGCAGCCCGATCCCATACTTAGTCCAAAATCACATAGGCCTCTTGGGCACAATTGTCACAACTCCTTTTTACACACCTACCCCGGAGAATAGTGTATAAAGGAGTTTTTTTAATTTAAGTGACATTATTCGAATCCACTTGGGATAGGTTTGGCTTTTGGTGTCCCAAGTCACCGATTTATCTTGAATACCAAATCGAGGAAATTTTTGACTTTCCAAATGAAGTCTGCGAACCAAAAATTTTGAATAAGGAATTATGTTGACCCGAAGGAAGGTGTTAGGCACCTCCGGATCCCGTGGTTCTAGTACGGTCACTTAAACTATCATAATTGGCATAATATCTTATTTTAGTTCATGTTTATTCTACAATGTAATTTTAAAATTATTTGCCGCTTTTGGTTAGTTTTTAGGAAATTGAACGTCATTTAAAATGTATTTTTGGATCACGTCACATGAAATGCACCCGGATCCGAAACACATTTTATTCAACGTTTTGGGATTTGGATTTGGGTCACATGAAATGCACATCCGAATTTAGGAAAGTAAAATTATTAAAGAATGCGTCTAAAGCGACTAACGCGTTATTAACTTTGCGGGAGGCCATGAAAATTCGCTTAATGTCACGTCCCGATCTCTAAGTATTTTAAGGTAAGTATTTAAAGAGGGCCACGTAATTTATGGATTTTGTTTGGCGTGGCGCACCTCGATTTATTTTAAAGGCCATCCTAAAGGAACTATTATTCTCTATTAAGGATTATCTCTAAAAGACCTAATTAATTAGCATTGTTAATTGACTACTATTCAAAGCATTCAAGCAAACTTAGGCCTCAAGATCAAGTCCAAATTCATGCAAGGGGATCTTCATTTTTTGAAGACCTCTTAATTCAAATCTGCTACTTAACTTGGAAGGCCTAAACTCGAACTACCAAATTAAATTACAACTTTAGAAAGAATTTAGGCCCTCAGCACTAATAAACAAACAGCCCGATTGTCCAGCTTTGTTTGTAAAGCTGTCTCAAATAGGACCGCCGGACAAGCCCGGTACGAGGGCAACAAAAACTAGTATTTAGGCCCAAGTCCGCACAGGCCCACAACTTAATGAAATTAATTGATCTAAGGTGGGCCTGTGATATTCTGGACAATTATTGTGCAACTGGGCCATATTAAGCCCAATTTTTATGGCCTGGACAGTCCAGGCATTACTGCTAACCAACTAAGACTTGACTTAACTTCAGATTCAATTTATAAGCCAATATCCAGATTTAACTTCAGATCCACGGGAAACATGAACTAGAATTTTAAAGGAAAACTGATAATGGACGTTTGAGATAAAACCTCACATACAAATACAATAATAAAACTGAAGCATTTTTATCATGTGAATCTGATAGACTAATAGGTCATGTTTTAACTGGACATTGATCTCATAAATAGACCTTAAATTTATTGATCCACTAATTTTAAATGAAAACACATCACCTATAACATGTAATTCAAATGAGGCTACTAAATACTTAGGATTAAACAAAAAATTTCAGTCCATTCAAATGACTTCAAACATTCAAATCACAGGCAGAACCATAGCTAATTTCTGATTTTGAATTAACAATTACTTTTGAATTTGTTTTACAACTTCAAACTGTTATAGTAATAGGAACACCAAACTTAACTAAATCAAATCTAACACTACTGAACATAACACTCATATGATCATGAAAGGAAAACAAAATCAGTTCGACAGTCCTGTTACATTACATATAATGCATTGTCCAGATCCTATAATTCTCATACTCTAAGGGAGACTAAATACTGGTATTTGAATATACATGCTTGCGAGCAAGTTGAGAGTAAATAACACTAGACTAGGCATCTAAATCAAAATACGCAACAGAAGCAGATTTATAACAGAAGGACATTTCAGCATTTTCCTCAAGTTTGATCATACATTTGGATTCATCCTTCATACATCATTTGAGATCAAAAGAATACCTTGAAATTATCACAAAATGAGGTGAAGTGGAAGTGAGCTAGGCAGTAGTGTAAGAACGAGTGCAATTTTAGCAGGAAATCAACAATTCCAAATCAACACCCAGGAAAATAAGGACAGAAT
Source organism: Nicotiana glauca (assembly GCA_026770625.1). Classification (NCBI taxonomy): domain Eukaryota; kingdom Viridiplantae; phylum Streptophyta; class Magnoliopsida; order Solanales; family Solanaceae; genus Nicotiana; species Nicotiana glauca. The sequence goes on from MU768852.1 coordinate 12,434, forward strand.
GCAGTAGATTTCCGAAATAAACCTCAATCAACCAAAAACCAAACTAAATTTTGAAAACCAAGCTGATGAACCAATGCAATTGAATAAAAACAGATCTGGAATTTTTTTTTTGAATTTTTCAGAGTTTTCAGTGGTTTTGAATTTGAATTTTTTAATTTTTTGATTTCTCTAAGTTTCAGATTTTGAATTTTGAATTGTTCAGAGTTTTGGATCTCTAGACCTCTAAAACTTCTGAATTTTTGAATTTCAGATCTGCAGCTCTCTAAAACTTTTTTTAAAAAAAACTTCCTTTGCAAAGCAAGAAGTACTGCCCTTTTATAGACAAAACTAGGGCAATTTTCAGATTTTCCCTTTATATTTTAGTCCCTTATTTAATTTTTAATTTTTAGCTACTTAGTCCTTCAATTTATGACTGTCTGGTCAAGTTATACTACCAAGCTCCTGACTTTTAAATTAGAACCCCCTTCTAGAAGGTTCTAGGGGGTTCTATTTTAGTTATTGCAAGATTCTCTAGGTAAATTACCTATACTACCCCTACATTGGTTCTAAAATTACTAACCTATGTCAAACTAACCCTAGCCCTTTTGAACTTGGTCAAAAATGACCATAGTTAATTAATCAAAGACTGGGAATTACTCAGCTATGTCCAAACAATTTTCAATTATAACTAGACCCTTCCCAAAATTGAACTAACAGTCTAATTATCCTATTTTATGTTTTGAATTACATAATATGATCATAAGTAATAACTACCTATTATTAGTCAAACAAAAATTAAAAATAAAAGTAATAAAAAAAATTAATCAAATCAACAGAATCATACTATCAATACTGGATCATGAATCAAAAACTAAAATCAAAATAATCATGGATCAAACTGAATCGGAACAGAAGAAATCAAAACTTAAAAAGAAATCTAAGAAAACTAATCAAGAAAAAAAATAACGCATCACTACTACACAAGAAAGGAAAATCTATTTCAACTAAAAGAGTTCATTATGCGGAGAACAAGAAATATATACAGCACAGGAACACAAACAAAGAGAAAAAAAAGATACCGAAGATAAAAGAAAGAAAAATAAACAAAGAAAGAAAGAAAACAAATTGAGAAAACTTACTGGTTTTAGGCTTTAATTTGACTGACTTCGAATTTGATCCTCGAATAATGTTGTTTGCCTCTTCTTTGCCAAAATAAGCAAACAACATTATTAAAAGATCAATCAATCACTAGGAAAATTCCAAGTCGGCTGAAATTCTTTAAGACCCTCAAACCAGAACCCTAGATCTAGGATTCGAGAAATTATGGCTGGATTTGAGGGAAATTGGTTTGGGATTTGCGAAGAAGAGGGTGAGGAGACCCTAGAGTGTAATTTTGGTGGGATTTGGAGGCGACGCTTACACGGCGGAGGCGGCGCTAGGGTTTCTCTTATTCGACGGGTTTGAGGGGGATTTAGGGGAAACTAGACTTGGATTTGGAAAGGAGAGATGAAGGGGAAGGTCTGGTGTAATTTTGGTGGACATTGGGTGATCGCCGCCAGCGGAGGCAATTTCGTGCCGGTGGCAGAGGGTGGGGGAAGGTGATGAACAGTGGTGTATTAGGGGTGTGAGAGAGATGACCGGATAGGGGGGTGGGTGGGGTTTGGACATATATATACGTAGCCGTTGGATCAGGTAACCTCGACGCCTCAGATTTAATCCTAAAGAACGACGTCGTTTTGTTTTGATCTGGGGATGGACCGAGTGAGGTTGGGTTGGACCAGGGTTTGGGAGGGATTGGCTTGGGCTGGAATTAAATTTGGCCCAAAAATCGGGTCTTTATTAAGACTTCTAATTTTTGAATTTTCTTTCATTTTCTTTTCTTTTCAATTTAATTTATTTTTGTTACATACAAAATTAAAAATAACAAAGACCTGATTTAACTCTAAAATTAAACTAATTAATTTTCAAAAATTAACTAAATCCTAATTTTAAAAGAAAACCAAGGAAAAATCGAAAATTAAAAGTAAAAAATGCAAAAAGGACTATTTTTGTTATTTTCTCTTATTTTTTGTAATGTTAATTAACTAGTAGAACCACACACATCTTTCCGTGCTACCACAACTCAGTTGAGCACATTAGCTCGATAAGTTTTGAAGATACTCCCTTTTATTCAAGCAAATAAGCCTTAGATCCCAATTCCAACATCTGGAATTCTATGCCAGGCATGTTTCCAACATACAATCACCGTATCAATCACTATACGCGGTACTCAAACATGACTGCATAACTCCACTGAATTCACACTTTGCATCACTTTACTCATAGGACCACAATAACATTTATGTTTGAATTAATCGAAATTCCACGAATCTGATGCTCCCATTGCACCTCATGACCTACATAGGTCTTACTCTAACTATTACAATACCGCCACGACGGATGAGATGCCGAAATTCATAATCAACTGCTGAGTCAACCAATAATTGAGTCTATACTTCTGACAAGAAACATTACCACATTCTGAACCTAATAATGACTTTTTGCTCCTTAATATACTTCATATAATCAGGTTGCACTGATCTTAATTCCCATAATCTCATCTTATCCAATACGAATTGCTCGGTAATAAGCCACTCCGAATGCGATCACAAGTCTCATATGACGCCACAATGTGCCAATGGCCACCAATCCAAACACAACACAACAGGAAATCGAACTCTAGAAGGAATTACCTAACTCCCGCACTACTACGGACTTTCCTTAGAATATACCAAATTAGCATATAGAAATTTACACTCATCATCACATTGTTACGGAGCGCAACCCGGTCCAAATAACATACCCATGGCGGCGTGCCACCCGATCCAAATAACATGCCCATGGCGCCGTGCCACCCGATCCAAATAACATGCCCATGGCGGCATGCCACCCGATCCACAGATAGATCTCACGTGAGGAGATTGCACTTCGAGCTAAATCTGCTCATTATAATAAAATATCAAATCTAGGTCACAAGCACGCTAAGTGCATAATGCCATCCCTGAGGGGACATATAGCGCGATAAGCTACAGAACTCGAGCACAACTGAGGTTCGGTACAAGATCTGAATCTCAAGAGCCATTTGCTCATAATACGACATTCCCACGCGGGTCCTCAACACATACACATTTCTCAGGCCGTCTCACAACTCACACGGCGCAATGTATCACTTCATGAAATATCTGACAACGAGATGACACCCTGACCACTCTATAAGGAGTGCATTACTGAAATGAACACAACTGGCTTGTCATAGAGCCCATATTCACATTTAAACCCATCCACCAACCTCAAGTCGATCCTGATCACATCAAATTAAGCCAATAACCTTTCAAAGGTCCATACTAATTTCTTTCTTCTTATAACACACAAGAACAACCGTCATAACCGGAGCAAACCTCTTCGGTTCATAACCCAATAAACAAGGTGCCCTCCAGGCATAAATTCTCAAAGCAATGATATTACCCAAATTCCTCATACTTGATTTAAATCTTTAGTCAAACAAGTGGCTACATGCCACACTGGTACAATCCTCTCGTGGAACATGTTCCCACAATCTTCCATAACAATTAACTGGGTCTCACCTCCAACCCACCGACCGCACTAACGCTGATAAGCAATCAAGAATCATTAACCATGATACAAGCCCTCGTTACAAAACACCAATCTCAAGTGACTCTGAAGACAACCCCAACTTACTTTAATCATTCAACCCTTTCCTTGCTCATCCGAACCCGTGACATCCTTGTCAACACTGAACTACAACCTTGATCCTCACTTCGTATTTTCATGCTACTCACTGCACCCAACGTGCCAACATATAATATAACACAATTTTTCATCATAACTCCGAAATCATTAATATTTTAACACTTCATCATATACGAACTTTTCACTTAACTCACTTCGAGAGAATCATAGCAACACACAGGTAGTTTCCCATAACTGTAAGACATGCAAATCTCTAAATAGTGGTCCAAGCCACCTTAGCCCTTCCGAAATCCACCTCCACTTAACAAGCCATAACAGAAGAATGCTTCTGAATAACATCAATTACGGTAGCCGACAACCTCACACGTACCGCCATAAATCACACGCATAACTCGATCACGCTGAACAAACTGATCACAGACCCCGACACGCCAAATTCAATTATGGCTAATCAATCCTTTTCCCTCCAACTTATCCTTGATTTCTTTGGAAATAATACTAATTCTCTTCAACGCATAACATACTCCCTCTACACTCACCCCGAGTGACCTTGAATTGCGAGACCATGCTGTCTCAAATCTCACAAATTATTTCACATTTCTCAAATGCTACACCACAAGGTAACACATCATAGAACATTCTGGGCACCTTCTCATAAGCTGCTACAAAGCTTGATTCTTAGTTGTACTTATAGGCTTGAAATCATTAGGTACCACACTTTATCTTTTAAGTTCCACTAGGACCGTTGCTGAGAGCCACCCGCTCTGACTTGGTTCCAAATATAATTCATTCTGCTCAATTTACTACTTATAGCCCTTTTCTCGTAGATGAATTAACCCATAAATATGCTAATAACCAGAAATCGCGCAAGTAGTTAATAATACAGCCCAACCATAAGCGGTGGGACTCTCCCACTTAGCTTGAAGCCATTATTTCACCATTCCTGAGTTCGCCCGACCTATTTACCTCTTATTGACTTAACCTCACCCCACCAATTATCAAAATCTCTCGGGATCTTCCTGTAAATCCCTATCTTTCATATTCTGAGTCTTAATCCACATTCGCACGACTGATCTCTTTGTTGAACAACCAATATATTTCCTTGCAGAAGCTTCGCCAACCACGCGACCGCTAATCTGCTCACGGGGAATAACCCACCTAGGGGAATCACCTCCCGACTTCTTCCCACGCCGTTGCACGGGGTACATTCACTATGACACCAATAGCCCATCTTGAGTCCGAGATCACCTTCCAGTTGCACAAGTCCATTCGCCCCTCGCGGACATCAATTACATGCGCGGCAACGTCCTTCCAAATTCAGGGTTATGCTACACCCTCCTCCATTTCAAGCAGCTCCTTTCTGCCATATAAATCTTCTGCCGAATAATAGCCCATACTTCGAATCATACCCGCAGACTTCAATCACAAATCATTAAAATCTCCAATTCGATCCAAACTCTCCTTAAGTCGCGTAGTCTTCCTACTACCAAGCCCATATGCAACACCCGCCACTCTCCCACTTTGGCGGAACTCATCTCCTTAATCGGTCACTCGACCTTGCTCCTCATACATGGCCTTCTAGAAATTTTAAACACCGCCTGGCACTTCCCACATGTCCTTCCTCATACTTTGCTGCTCAATTGTTGACTTAAATGAAATATATCTTCGTGGCACTTGAATCCACCATTGCTGCTAACTTTAAACCTTTCCAAAGGTCATTTTTCTCGAACCGTCAATAGTAGAAATTCTAATTCGATCTTAAATCACCACATCATGCGATATCTGACAGTTGTATCTTTAGTACTATTTCACAATATCTTGCCCCAAGGCGAATAGTAGCAGATCATAACACTGACAAGCTTAAAGAGTTCAATTAGGACAACCACACCCCCATGTAGAGGAGAACTCCACCACGCTTGCAATTACCACGTTTCATTACTTCCACCAGTCCACTTCTGACCATCCTTAGTTCGATTGACTTTCCCCTGCCTGGAATAAAATATTGACTCCCTTGATTACACACTAAGTAAACCTCCCTTCAATTCATTCACTGCCCCGACACGTGGGCAAACACCCTACCATCACAACAACACTGTAGAATAGTTGTTCATAAACATCATGGCAACCTGTGCCTAGCCTCAAGGCTCTTAGAAGTTCTGTTACTGAGCTGAAACAATAGAATATCCCTCCAAAGCACGACTATAATAGTCCAATCGACTATACCGGGAAAATCATTCCGCACCACATTTGTAGTGCCATTACAATCCTTCAATTTTTGATTTATAACAAGCGCTCGCTTCGCGTAAGATTGAGTGGAAAGGAATCAAAGGCATAAGCCTCAAAGGAATAGAACTACATGATAAAGAAATCAAGAAGGGAAGTACTCCTAAAAGTCCTGCAGCCTCCCGAGGATAAGTACAGACATCTCCGTACCGATCCGCGAGACTCTATTAGACTTGCTTATGACTCGTGAGACCGATGGGAACCTAGTGCTCTAACACCATGTTGTCACGACCCATAATCCACTAAGGGTAGTGATGGCGCCGGGCGCTGCTGTCAGACAAGCCAATTAAATTACCGATTTAAAATTCTCTTTTAAAATACAACAAATTCTAGAAATTTCCTTCCATTTTTCATAAATAAGTGGTTTTTGCTTCAATTCAAATCAACAATAACAATTAAATCAAATCTTTTGAAAAATCATCCCAGAACCCGGTGTCACAAGTGCATGAGCGACTACTGACAAGTGAAATAAAGTACAACCTCTGTCCGGAATACAGTTGACAGGGAATAAATAATTAAAGTACAGAGAGGAACTATACTAGCTGCAGGTCGCCTCACAAATTGCAGCTCACCTAGTCCCAGAGTTATCCGTGTTGCTACGCCAGTAGGCCGCTAAAGTGTCATGTACCTGTGCGACAATAATGCACAGAAGTGTAGTATCAGTACGTAATCAACGTGTACTCAGTGAGTAACCCGCCTAATCCCGAAGGGGTAGAGACGAGATGGCCGACTTCGACACTCACTAGAGGTCCATTATCAATATTCTATAAGTGCGAGAATAATCATGGATTTGTATAAAAGTTCTTATTGTGAAGCCAGAAAATAGGTAAACACCTTCAACAATAAGTCAAGGGCTTCTAAAGTCTGTTCTTTATTATCTTATCAGTTTATATCAAGCCATGTAAGGCCAATTCCACAGTTATAATTTTCAAGTAATAGATAAACATGCGCAATTCATGCCGAGGTCGACGGCCCACTCCAGCAGGAATATAAATTGTGCACTGCCGAGGGTCGAGTGGCACGAATCATAGATGCATCTATTTTCACAGAGGCATTCGGCCCGTTCTATAAATAAACACATATCTTGCTCGCGAATCATCCATGCGACGCAGGCACACATAAAATACATGCTCAAGTAGGAAATCAAGAGCTTATCGGGGATAATCAACCAAATAGACAAATTTTTCCTTTTTAACATTTCAGGGAGAATTTAATATTAAACCTCTTTTAAATTCCTTTACCAATTCAAGGTGATTTAAACAATTCAAATTATCAATGGGTTCACAGTAATTCAAGTATAACATGCCTTTTGGGTCCTAGACTACCCGAACAATAGCATAATAGTAGCTACGTACGGACTCTCGTCACCTCGTGCGTAAGTAGCCCCCACAAATAGGAGCACATAACCAATTTAACTCACCTATGGGGTAAATTCCCCCTCACAAGATTAGAAAAGAGACCCACCTCGCTCCGAAGATCCAAACCAGCATTTCACGCCCTTCCGAAGACTCTAATTGATGCACCAAGCTCCAAAACTAGCCAACGGTTATGCAAATCAATTAATATATGTTCAATTATTCATTAAAATCTAATTTATAGCAATTCCTAACTCCGATCGAAAAGTTAACCAAAATACCCTCGGGCCTACGTGCCCGGAAATCTAAAATTTCTCGAAGATAAAGATTACCCATAACCTTGGGAACTCAAATATATAATTTTCTCCTAATTCCACTCTCAAAATCGTGGCTAAATTCCAAGAATATGATTTTCTAGGTTTTCCCCTTAAAACCTCAATTTTTATACTACTTTTCATGTCTAATTCCATGGTATAACCTTATATTTAGCTTGGAAATGAGTAGAAGTAGCTTACCTTAATATTGATGATGAAATACCTCCCTGAAGCTCTCCAAGAATCGCCCAATGAAGTGAAGAAAATGAGAGAAATGGCCCAACATCCGATTTTAAAACAATGGTTCTGCCCCAGCTCTTTCCGTTTCTGCGGAATTATAGCCGCTTATGCGGCTCCGCTTTTGCTTAAATTAGGCCGCTTCTGTGGCTTCCCTGGCCTAGCCCAATTTTGCTTCTGCGATCTTTCCACCGCATATGCGGTTCCGCTTCTACGGAGCCTTGACCACATCTGCGGTCCTCCCCAAAATCCTATCTCTCGCTTCTGCATCTCCCTTTCCGCTTCTGCGGCTCCGCATCAGCGGATCGAGGGCCACTTCTGTGATCCTGGCTGCCCTCACGCTTGTCCGCTTCTGCGGCTTATCCTCCGCTTCTGCGGTCCCATCTCTGCAGAAGCGGAAATACTAGATACCAGCTGCTTAGTTATTTCCAAAAATCCCATTTTTGATCCGTTAACCACCCGGAATTCACCCGAGGCCCCTGGGACCCCAGCCAATCATACCAACCAATCCCAAAACACATTACGGACTTGCTCGAGGCTTCAAATCATATCAACCAATGTTAAATTCATGAATTACACCCCAATTCAAGCTTTATGAACTTTAAAACTTCAAACTTCTATTTCTGATGTTTAAACTCATCAAATCACGTCCGATTGACCTCAAATTTTGCACACAAATCATATTTGACATTACGGACCTACTCAAACTTCTAGAATTGGATTCCGACCCCGATATCAAAAAGTCAACCTTTGGTCAAACTTCTCAAAAACCTTCAAATCTTTAGCCAAATGGCTCCAAAATGACCTACGGACCTCCGAATTCACTTCTGATCGCGCTTCCAAATCCAGAATCACCATACGGAGCTATTCACAGTCTCGGAATCCCAAACAGACATCAATAACACTGAAATGCACTTCAAGCCAAACTTATGAAATTTCTTCTAAAATTCTAACTTCCACAATAGGCGCCAAAATGCTCACGGGTTATCCAAAATCCAATCCAGGCATACGCGCAAGTCCGAAATCATCATATGAACCTGCTGGAACCTTCAGATCCCGATTCCGAGGTCGCTTACTTAAAATTCCAACCCTAGTTTATTATTTCAACTTTAAGCTCCCGAAATAAGAATTCTCTTCTCAAATCAACTCTGGACTTCCCGAAATCAAATTCCGACCATGTGTACAAGTCATAATACCTAAAATGAAGCTGTTCATGGCCTCCGACTGCTGAACAGAGCGCTAGTACTCAAAATGACCGGTCGGGTCATTACAAGAAAACTCAACAGCAAACATGTTAGGCTTATGTCTCCTATGGTATTATTAATAAGCCTTTATGTGTGGTAAAGCAGTTATTGTTTTGAATGTCGAGTAGGATGAGGATTTAAATAGGCAAAGTGGAATAGAGAGGAACATATATCAAATCATGCATACTTCATGTGGAAATTGTGTTAAGGTTTAGTTTATTGGTAAAAATGCATGTGTATTGAATTCGAGGGAGTCACTTTATTCTATGAATGAAATGACTATGTAACAATTTTCTAAAAATATTCAATCAATTGGTAGTTTCAATTTATGTTATGATAATTTCCAGCAGTTTGTGGTTTACTGTTTTACTGCATGACCAGCAGAAGTGATTGAGGTCTGTACTGTTATTTGGAACCTAAAGCTCCTGATGCTCAAAAGGACTTGTGTCGTCCAGACTCGAACTCAAGTCGTGTTTTGGTTAAACGTGAACTGGTCTTCAGCCCAGTTCATAAGGGAGACGCTAGGAGGTCATCATGGATTGGGCCTGAGCATTTCTTTATAACGAAGTAGGGTCTTCATTTCTGTTTTTTAACAAGTAATTTAGGCAATTCTTGAACAATTAGAAGTTCTGCCCTATTTTTTTCATTAAACTATACTTTTCATAAATAGATTGGAGGTGTGTCATTAGATAAAACAAGTAGCTTATGGCCCTCCGAGCTTTAGTTTGAATACCTTTACTTTAAAAAATGGAATCAGGGTGCTCGCGTCAAATATAAGTCTAAAATGCGTGGCCCTCATCTTTATAATTTAGATATAAAAATGACAAATGTTCGTAGTCTGCTTTAGGCCCGTTTAATATATCGTTGTGATTGTGGACACGTTCGCGTGACATGATTAAGATTTCTAAAAATAAAACTGGAGTATGCATTCGCACAACTTCATCCGAACCTTCTTAATAATAATAAAGCGTTATTAATTGTGGACACGTTCGCGTGACACGATTTTGATGCGCCAAACAAATAGGTATATGTACGCGTAACCTATTTCAAGATAATTTTTCTTAATTAAAAGAGGTGAAAGAAGTAAATGCACGTAGGTTCTAAAATAAGTAATTAAACAATTTTAATAAGTCAAGTATGATCAAAGCGACTGTTCTGGAACCACGGAATTCAGGAATGCCTAACACCTTCGCCTGGGTTAACAGATTCTTTACCCGATTTCTGGTTCGCGGACTGTAATACAGAGTCAATCTTTTCCTTGATTTGGGATTTGAACCGGTGACTTGGGACACCCTTAATTATCCCAAGTGGCGACTCTGAATCTTTTAATATAATCTCGTTTCGATTGTCCTTTAATTGGAAAAACTCATATATACCCTTACGGGGGTGTAGTAAAAAAGGAGGTGTGATAGTAATATTTTTATTATTATTTATATATGGATCGGTTTGCATGCCACAACAGATATTATACTGGATTGGGTTGCACGCCACAACAGATATTATATTGGATCGGGTTGCACCGCAATAGATATTATATTAGATCGAGTTGCACGCTGCAACAGATATTATATTGGATCGGGTTGCACGCTGCAACAGATATTATATTGGATCGGGTTGCACGCCGCAAACAGATATTATATTGAATCGAGTTGCACGCCGCAACAGCTATATATATATATATATATATATATATAGAGAGAGAGAGAGAGAGAGAGAGAGAGAGAGATCGGGTTGCACGCCGCAACAGTGTTAATTAATAAGGGATCGGGTTGCGCGCCGCAATATTAGTGTTATTGTATTGTTGTAGATATTGTACTGTTCTTTCATATATCTATTTGGTTTCTGCTGGGTTGATATTGTTTCCCCCAAAGCATGTACCCCCTCCCTTTTAAACTGCTTATTACCTGGTTATTCTTCCGTCATATATTATATAACTGCACAGGTTTATCTGGAGTCTAGTTCTAGCCTCGTCACTACCTCGCCGGGGTTAGGCCAGACACTTACTAGCACATGGGGTCGGTTGTGCTGATACTACACTATGCACTGTGTGCGCACTGTGTGCAGATACCGGAGCAGTATTTGGTCAGCATCAGTAGTTCGGGAGCTAGCCTTCAGTCCATCGAGGTCCCGATGTAGTTCTACAGGCGTCCGCAGGCCCGGCATCTCTACTATCTCCTCTTTATGATTCTATTATCACTTGTACCGAGACAAACGGAGTTTCTTTCTTTTAGGCATTTGTATGTAGTGATCTTAGATAGTCCGTGAATGTAGTGACACCAGTTTTTGGATAGAGACATATGTGAATTTCCGTATTGCTTAGTTTATTTCGTTTAAGTCTTCCGTTTTAATCTAATTGTCCGCTGTTATTTAACGTTTGTCACTTGTTGATATAATTTATAAAAAGATTAAAATAAAAGAGTTAATGATTTCTAAGTTCGTGGCTTGCCTAGCTTCTATGAGTAGGCGCCATCACGACTCTCGAGGGTGGAAAATCCGCGTTGTGATACATCTACTACAATAACAATGTAGTTTTTAGTCCTGTAATCACCTTTCTATCTCCATCCATCAATTTTACCCAAGCCATAGGGATGTGGGGTTGTCCTGACACATCGCGTTATAGAATATGAAACAGTTCAAGGATGATTTTATGTAGATTATAATATGTTGGAAAGGTTCAATTTTAGGATAATGAAAGTTGTTTTGGACTTAAATTAAGTTTAGTTCGACATTTATATCATTGTTTCTTCATAAAATACCTTTATAAGAGTCTGACGAGCAGACATTTATATCATTGTTTCTTCATAAAATACTTTTATAAGAGTCTGACGAGCAGTAAATTCACACAGATGTATAGTAAAATTATAAATTAGATTTATTGAAAAAGTACGAGGCTAATAACCACAAACTATTATACAAGTGGACCCCAAAATCATCAGTCATTCAATTTGCCAAACTAATACTCATATTATCTTAATTTTATAAAATTTTGAAAGTTGCGAGAAAATATTCCAAAATATTACTACTGGACTGCTGGTTGCGGTAAAGCACGTGGATGAACAAATCAGATGTACATAATTAAATATGGGATTTTTTATAGTGCATACTTTCTTTTTGAACGAATTAGTGTTTGGAAATTACCGTTTGTGAAAAGGGTGGAAGATCTGGAGAGAAAGGGAAAAGATGAGAGAAAAAGAAAAAGGTATAACTAAATTTCTTGATTGAATGCACTAATAATGGATTGGGAGCCTTTTAAGATGGAATGTATATATTTTGTAAATAAAACTTGTGTAGGTAGGGTACTAAACATGAACATCTAGGGTAATAAATTTTCCAATAGTGTATAAGAATAAAAAAAATCCATTAAATTGACAGGTACAATAAAGTTGTTTCCTTTAACATAGTTACATAAATACCCTATGGGCCTAGGTTACAAAGTCAGCATGTAATTGGCATTTTAACTAAGCTAGCGTTTGGCCATAGATCCCAAATTTATTTTGAAAAATCTGATTTGGGTGAAGTTTGGTTTGAAGATGAAAATGTATTTGGACATACGTTTTCAAAATATATTTTCCAACTTTATTTTGAAAAAACGTGTATATAATTCCCAAGTTTTGGGATTCTGGCCCAATTCAGCTCAATAGCTGAATTTGGAATTTGAAATTTTTGATTTAGAATTTGGCCAAAATATGATAAAAACTTATGGCCAATCATGAGTTTTGAAAATAAATCTCAAATTTATTTTGACAAAACTTATGGCCAAACGGGGCCTAAGATTCTGGTTTTTTGGTCATTAGGCCACAAGCAGTCATGTTGACCCGAAGCTCCTTAAGGTGTGCCTTAAAACTTATGGCCAAACGGGGCCTAAGATTCTGGTTTTTTGGTCATTAGGCCACAAGCAGCCAATAGCCATGTTGACCCGAAGCTCCTTAAAGTGTGCCTTATTAATAGTAGGAATGATACAAGTTCTTTGGCACGAATACAGTGAATGCTCCGAGGTTGATTGTTCTACACTTATTATGTATAAATTTAAAACAGAATCCTTTATTATTCCCTTAAGAACGCCTAATATAGAACCAGTATATGTCAATATAAAAATATAGCAATCAAAAGCACGTATGTAACTATGAATACTAATAGAATATTCGATTTGATATATCATCTTACTTTAGTTCGGTTATAAGCAACTGTATTAAAATTTCTAGCATATTATATTTTGTTTTAGACTTTCCTTCATTTGAGTAAGCTTATATTTACATAAATTCCATGTAATTAAGTACTCATATCATAAGTTTACGTTTTCAATGCATGTCTTGCATATGTGTGATGTCATTTTTAATTTGTGTGTTATCCGCCATTATTAATGCTATATACATTTAGTCATTTAGATTATTGTATATATTCTTTACTAATAAAATGTACTACTTAACCAGAGGTCTCGGGTTCAAACCCCTAGGTATGGAGTCGCTTTTTTTAGAGAGCACTTTACTCCCAATGTGGGACTTCCCGACGCGAATACGAATTTAGTCAGGCCCCAATGTGGGTACGGACACCCAATGAGAAACCAAAAAAAAATTATTATTGCTCATAAATGTACGTTTTTTGTATACGGTCGAAATAAGAGAGCTCGACTTCAAGGACTCAAAGGAACCCCGGGACTCGAGTTCAAGTAGCACGAAGTAAAGACTAGAGTTAATTGAAAATGCATACCTCGAGAAAACCGAAGACCTGACATCATCTTTCTCGAGGGCAATACAATTTCGATTACACTCAAGAAAGAACATGAATTTCTTAATGACACGTGGGTCAGGGTATGAATTAAGGGATAAGATTCGTATGAAATAGTATAAATCCGTACTTGGTTGTTATACAGTTGTACCAATAGAATTCCTTGCCATAATTGGAAATGTACCATATTAGGGTTTTCCCTTCTATATAAAGGGGACCCCAATCTTTATAAAAGGCATCTAATTGACAGTAATAGAATATTCTACTCTGTTTTTCTCATTTACTGTGCTCCACAATTATTCTTCAGCTTTATTGTTTCTTCTTTATTGTTCATACTTCATTGGTTCTCAACTCACCTCGAGGCCCCCATGATAATCAAGCTCGAGGTCCCCTATGCTCTAACAACATTGGTTTGGTTCACCAATTCTTCTTACTTAAACTTAATATTATTTGTATATTTGCTAGTATTGAAATAAATCACATATCTTTAAAACCACAAATTATCTTTAATTGTTACTTACATTTTTCAAGGTAAACAGTTTAGCGCCCACCGTGGGGCTAAATATAATAGCGATTAATTTAGTGCTATTTTTCTGATAACATACGTTATTCTTCACACTTTTTCTTGCCATAGATTCTTTGATTTCAGGCTAAGATATGTCTAGCTCAGCAAATGCGCATGCTCATGACAGTAAAGGACTCGGAGAAAATAGCGGTATAGGGATCGGTGTACTACCCATAAATCCTGAGGGAGTGCCAAACATAGAGCCAGTTGATATTAGTTCACATAACGCTCTAAACACGGATGCAGGCACAGACCTCGTAAAGAATGCATGGAGGGAAGCCTGGCCAGAGGTCCAACGAACGCCTCGAATGGAAGAAGGCGGAGTCAGCCTCCAAGTGATATTCGAGATGTTGCAAGCTCAACAAGTCGCCATCGCTCAACTTCAGAGTCAAAATAGAACTCCAAACATAGCCGAACAAGTGAACACTCAGCTTGCTAAACCAACGCTAGAGAGGCCCGATGAAAGTGGCTCGGGGACTGACCCGACGATTATGAAAATGCTCGAGGAACTAACCAGGAGGATCGAGTCTGAAGAAAAGAAAATTGAAGAAAATGACAAAAAGGTGGAGACTTACAATTCAAGGGTCGACCAGATACCGAGAGCACCTCCGATTTTGAAAGAATTGGACTCGAAGAAGTTCGTGCAAAAATGGTTCCCCCAGAGTGTGGCTCCGAAGCCCTTCCCGAAGAAATTTCGGATGTCAGATATCCCAAAATACAACGGGACCACTGATCCCAATGGGCACATCACCATTATGCTTATGGCATAAAGGAAATGACTTGAAAACCGAAGAGATTGAGTCTGTTTTGGTAAGAAAAAGTTTGGGGAAACCTTGTCTAAGGGTGCCATGATTTGGTACCATAACTTACCCTCGAACTCTATTGATTCGTTTGCCAAGTTGACAGACTCATTTGTAAAGGCACATGACGGTGCCATAAAAGTCGCAAAAAGGAAGTTCGATGTATTCAAAATAAAGCAAAGGGAGAACAAGATGCTGAGGGAGTTTGTATCTCGCTTCCAATTAGAACAAATGGAATTACCACCAGTCTCCGATGACTAGGCCGTACAAGCCTTCACATAAGGGTTAAATGAATGAAGTTCGATAGCCTCGAAGCAACTGAAGAAGAACTTGATCGAGTATGCCACCGTGACTTGGGTAGATGTGCATAACAGGTACCAGTAGGGTCGAGGAAGACCAGTTAGAAGCCCCCTCGGGCTCAATTTATCTAAGCAGGTTGCTAGAAAAGAAGCCAGGAAACACAAAGTCAAGGTCGAACAAGGAAAGATATCTGCCATATGTCGAAAATCGAAGGAACATTTCAAGGCGTAACATACCTTAGAAAGATCGAAAAATAGATTGACGTCAACGTTCCCGAGGACTCATGAGCACTATCGGGTTTAATAGGCACTCGGCACTGACAGAGGTGCCCTGATTATTAGAGTACAACTTCAGCGTTGATGCCTCGGGTATCGTTTCAACCATTGGCAAAATTAGAGATATAAGATGGCCCAAGCCTATACTGACTGATCCTTCCTAGATAAACCCAACATGATGTGAAAATATCATGGTACTCATGGGCATCATTCTGGGGATTGTAGGCAGCTTAGAGAGGAGGTAGCCCAGTTGTTCAACGAGGGGCATCTTCGTGAATTTCTCAGCAATCGGGCCAAGAACAATTTCCGAGAAAGAGATGCAAATAGGAAGAATGAACCTGAAGAACCTCAACATGTCATTCACATGATCATTGGTGGAGTCGATGTCCCACAGGTACCGATGATCAAACGCACCAAAGTATCTATCACAAGGGAAAAATAGACTCGGGACTACATGCCCGAGGATACCCTTATATTCAGCGAAGAAGACATCGAAGCCTTATCCCAGCTTTACAACGATGCTCTGGTAATTTCTATCCTTTAAATAAAGTTCAAGTTAAACGTGTTCTCATGGATACAGGTAGTTCGGCAAATATAATCAGGTCAAGGGCCGTGGAGCAGCTCGGGTTGCTCAGTCAAATTATACCAGCATCTCGAGTCTTGAATGGCTTCAACATGGCAAGCGAAACAATGAAGGGAAAAATCATCCTCCCAGTCAATGGGGCAGGAACCCTACAAAACACCAAATTTCATATCATCGAAGGTGACATGAGGTATAACGCTTTGCTTGGAAGTCCGTGGATCCATAGCATGAGGTCTGTGCCATCGAGCCTTTATCAAATTGTGAAGTTCCCAATAAAAGATGGCGTGAAAACAATATATGGAGAGCAGCAGGCAGCTAAGGAAATGTTTGCAGTACACGACTTGGCACCGATATCGGCACTATCTGCATTGGAAAAGTCAAAAAATGAACAGGTGGCCAAAAGGCAATCACAGCCCATATCCTCGGTCAAGCCCAAAGGACAGGTGGTCGAAGAACTCGAGCAGGCCATATTGACCGAGCATCTTCCAGAACGAAGATCTGACAAGGATTCCACCCAAGATAACTACCCATCGACTGAGTGTCGATCCCAGATCTAAACTAGAAAAGAAAAAGAGTGGACCTCAGTCCGAGGTAAAGCACTTATTCATCAAAAAAGAGGTAACTAAACTTCTCAAAATAGGATCCATTGGGGAAGTAAAATATCCCGAATGACTAGATAACGTAGTGGTAGTCCCTAAAAAGGGGAATAAACTTAGAATGTGTGTAGACTACAAAGATTTGAACAAAGCATGACCTAAAGATTCTTTCCCATTGCCCAATATCAATCATTTGATCAATGCTACGGCCGGCAACGAGATCCTTACCTTTCTCGATGCCTATTCCGAGTACAGCCAAATTCAAATGAACCCAGAAGACCAAGAAAAGACTTTGTTCACCACAAAATACAGTAATCATTGTTATAATTTAATGCTCTTCCGGCTAGAAAATGTAGGAGCCACATATCAACGCCTAATTAATAATATGTTGGAACATCAAATAGGCAAATACATGGAAGCTTATATTGATGACATATTAATTAAGTCCATGTGCACAGAGGACCATTTAACCCATTTGCAGATGACGTTCGATATCCTAAGAAAGTACAACATGAAGCTCAACCCCGAGAAATGCGCCTTTGGAGTCGGTCGGGCAAGTTCTTGGGTTTTATGGAGTCAAACAAGGGTATCAAGATCACCCCTAATACAATCAAAACCATCATTCAAAATCTAATAAAAATGTTAGATGATGCAAAGGGGAAATGGAGAGAAATTTTGCCTGAAGTGCTATGGGCATACCGAACGACGTCAAAATCGAGTACGGGGAAGACCCCGTTTTCTTTAGTATACGGGTTCGAAGCATTGATCTCGGTCTAAGTTGGGGAAACTAGCGTCAGGTCTCAGCATTCCAAAAGGACTCAAATCGCGAAGCTATGAACACCTCTCTCAAACTACTAGATGAAAAATAAAGGATCAAAAGGTATTAAAACGCAAGGACGAACCTTCGATATTTTGAAAAGGAATGCTAGGACCTGATTGGGAAGGATCGTACCGTGTCCTCAGAGTCGTAGGGGAAGAATCCTACAAACTTAGCACAATGGAAGGCTAGCAACTACCAAACAATTGGAATGTATCATTTCTCAAATGCTATTACTGTTGAAGTATGACCTTCCACCCCTTTTTCGTTTGTATTTAAACCTAACTCCTTGCAGATGTTCGATTTGAAACATCGAGACACCTTTCAGCTCAAATACCTTGGGTTTTAAAGCATGTGTCGCACTCTTTTTCCTTTAAATCGGGTTTTATCCGGAATGAGTTTTATCGGCAAGGTTTTTAATGAGGCAACACATATATGCTACCTAAGGAATATTCAACAAGTATTCGAGGCTTCTTTTCAATCAACCTCGAACTTTAGGGGGACCCACCCTCGGAGGAAGCATTCTCAAAAGAAGCAATTCATGACAAGGAGGACCTCTATAGGGGAAGGTTGTAATGGTCCAAACGGTCAAATGAACCGTGTCCGTGTAGAATAGTTGAGCCCCCATTGGCAAAACATGTACGCATGTATCAATTATTTGAAGAAGCATTCTTATTATATCAAAACACTTTGTGCCTCAAAGAAGTCTACTATTTTTCACATTTAACGGCTCAAGGTCCAAGACCCCGAATACACCCGAATACTCGGGGACAATCATCAGTGATAGAAACATCAAGCTATCAAACGCTCATACTTGTAAGACCTCAAGGAGGCATGCTCGAACTTATAAGACCTCAAAGAGGCACATTCGAGCTCATAAGATCTCAAAAGAGGCATCCCCTCAATATTATAGCCAAGGCCATCACACTCGGGGAATAAAGGCTATGGCCACATAAAATACACGGTCATATAAAAGTCTTTAGACAAGATAATGCGGCTCAGAGACGTCCAACTTCCGCCATAGAAAAGGCCTTCATATACTTTGACAAAACCAGTTAAATCAGGCTACCCTCGGCAAAAGTGCTTATATATATTCAGCCCTCAAATAATGTGATGGCATCGATAATGTCAGCCTTCGAAAAAATCTCAAGAGGTATTAGATTAACGTTGCATATAAAATTACAAATGAGGTTCCAATCAATCGAACCTTCGAAAAATCCAAACGAGTACAAAAAACACATGCTAAGGAAAACAAAATTTTCACTAAGACTTTTAGCCGAAAAGAGGGAAAAATTATAGCCATTTTGGAGGTCGAATCGCCCCAACTTAAAGAGCCTAAGGGACGATGTATAAGAGCCTAAGTGCCAATATAAAAAAGCCTAAGGGCTAACTTTATTTCGAGTTCGAGCAAGTGCTCACTCGACTACAAAGACCAAGGGCTACCCGAGCTCAAGAAAATTCTCACTCGGGGATTATCCGCGAAGTATAAAAGCATAACTTTATGTTAGGTTCGAGACCTTGCTCTTGGCCTAAGAATTCCTGCTCACTTCAATTTAAGCTTAGCTTAAGTGCTAACGAAAGCCTCAAGGAGTATTACATTGATCGGTTAGAAACCTAAGGGTCGTCATGACCCAAACCAGAACTCAAATCGGTCATTTAAATTATAATATCGAATTTTCAACAAATATGAACAAGGTTCAACACAAGCCAAAGATGAGACAAAAACAAAATTCTTTTTGTATTTCCAAGAGATAGTTACAAAATATATTTACAACACCTACGAAGGGTCCTTACACAAGAACAAGGAAGCAAAAACAAAACCAAGAACCTAATCTACTTAAAGGGCCACATCCTCGAGAGTAATTCCTTTAGGAACCTCCTTCGAGGCATCTATATATGAAGAAAAGACTACAGCTTATCAAAGAGCAAAAGCTTTTAAAAAGCAGAGAAAATTGTGGCTTGGTGGAAAAACTTGGCGAGTATGGGTCTTGTCAGCACAACTATTCTAAAGCCACTCCCTAAGACGATGTACTGGTGTGGGATGAAAAAGTTAGTAGATGATAGTACCACCTCACCTCCATGGAAAGCAGAAGGAATAAAGTGCCATACCAGGTTGAAGTTAAGAGAGATGAGCAACAGGGAAAAGGTCGTATATCTCCTGATATGGGAAAGGTTTTGTGCCCCTTTTTCGTTGCTTCAAATCGAAGCTTCGAAAAGAAAAGCCTAGGCGTAACTACTAAAGTTGCTACAATGTGACCAGAAGTTTATAGGTTTTGAATCATGAAAGCAGATGGTTAGATGAAAAAATAAGGAGGGGATAGACCCAGAGTAAAAATGATGAATGAGCACAGTCTTTGTCCAAATCAGATAACCTCATACTTATAGAAAGGCGGTGAAAGGCAGTGACGATTTCGGCGGTGCAAGTGACCGACCAATACTGGTGCGCGTTTGATGCTCTGAGGAAGAGCGTTGACATGACATTTCTGGTCACTTCAAGTGCCTACGTCACGGGTATGACATCATCCTAAAAGACTAAGGAATATTGAGGCCCAAATTGTTTCTTAAGCTAAGAAGCACGAGGCCGAAGGAAGTCAAGAAAATAAGGGTCAAGACCTCGTTCCCATTCAACTCGGGCCCAAGGGTCGCCTCGTTACAAGCTCTATCTAATCTAGAGAATTACCTAAGACCTCAAGAGGCATCGTGTTAATTAGTTAACAACCTAAGGGTTCATAGCGTTCTAAGTTCGAACCAACACTCAGGTAGATAATTTGGGTTGTACAAGAAAAAATTTTATAAATAAAGAAAAATGAGATTCATCGCAAGCCAAGAAACCAAGGTCAAAACGAAAGTTCCTTTATATTCACAAAACACACTTACAAACCCTCCCCCCTCCCCCCCCC
>MU768855.1:5833-42079 GCA_026770625.1 Nicotiana glauca
AACATATAGGGAAATCAGATATAAACAAATACAGCAATTATTTCGAGCTCGAATTCTTAAACCCTGAACCGAAGTTCTGGGTTTCGTCCCCAGCAGAGTCGCCAGAGCTATCACACCTCCTTTGTACGTTACACCCCGTGAAGGGTTTAATAAGGAGTTTTTCCAATTAAAGGACAGTCAGAACGGGATTGATTATTATTTATTCAGAGTCGCCACTTAGGAGATTAATGGTGTCCCAAGTCACCTGTTAAATCCCGAACTGAGGAAAATATGACTCTGTTAACAGTCCGCGAACCAGAAATCCGGATAAGGAATTCTGTTAACCCGGGAGAAGGTGTTAGGCACTCCCAGATTTCGTGGTTCTAGTACGGTCGCTCAACTGTTATATTTGATTTTATCTGATTTTAATATATGTTCTACTTTTATGTACCTTTTATTGATAATCCGCTTATATTTAATATTATTTTTTAAAGACTTGCAACGTCGTGAAAATGCACCTCGAACAACGCCGTACCAGTACGCCCGTGGCCTTTGGCTCATCTCGACTCCGTTGAGATTTGGATTCGGGTCACATAAAGGTGCACCCTTATTTAGGAAGGTAAATTTATTAGACGCGCGCCTAACGTGACTACGTAGTTATTAATTTTGGGGATAACCGTGAAATTTGCTAAACGGTCCATCCCGATTTCTAAGTATTTTTATATAATCACTTATTGAGAACCCTGCAATTATGTATTTAATTCAGGCGAGGTTCTTCTCCTTTTATTTAAGGCCAATCCTAAAGTGTACTATATTTTATATTTTTGTGTTTGTATTTAAAAGGAAAGAAAATCCTAATTTTTTATTAGAGCAATTATTTGAACATCTTTATTATTTGGTTTCTCATACATATTGGGCCTTGGAACTGGCCCAAAGAAAATGAATCCTCAATCAGTCTCAAAAGGGCATGGCGTGGATATACCGGTATAAGTGGATGTATTGCAACTGGGCTTTCTGAGGTTTTACCAGTTTGGGACTGGGCTATTTATTTGCTGGATATTACTGTTGCCCAAAATAATGGCTAACTGATATTGGCACTAACCTGAATTTGTCTAAATTTTGCAGTTATTGCTTTCATAAAATACTCCACTGAATTATTGCAACTGTGATTTTTGTTTACTAGCAACATTATCTCATAACTACTGAATTTGTGCTTCCATTTCGATAAACCTAGGTAGTTAACCCTGTTATTTAACAATCATACTAATTAAGTCAAGCTATTACTATTGGCCAAGCTGAAGTACCAAGGTTATTTACAGATATAGGATGAGGTATTTAAAGGGTTTGAGACAATCTATCAGTTTAACTATTAATCCTTTGTCCTGAGTTCAAAAAGCTGAAATTGATCTGATCAACTCAAATACGCTTTGGCTAAACTACTTCACATTTCAATAAAGGAAACTGAATTTCACTATATCCTGTAATTGTCAACTGTTGCATTATACTGAATCTAGCCTATTCGTTTAACGGCAGTATGAGAATTAGTTTTACAGTTATTGATTCCCTAGCAATTCTAAATCAATCATTCTAAGTGTAATTACAGCATTCAACCACAGAAGTATGAGACAATGACTTAAACACTGTGACCTAAGAGATCTACATCAAACAAAATTAATTTTGACTTCTATTAACATTTCTATGCCAATCACATGAAATTTGATTTTTTATACATTTACTACCCTAGAAAATCATAATCACTTCTAAAAATGTTCCTAATGCTCTAGTATCAATAAGCACACAAAAGTCTGAAAGTCCGAACACAGTCCAATTATACAGTTCAGTTACACATTATACTAATCCTATTGAATACAAATATTCCCTACCAAGATTGAATCAAATATAAAAGGAAAATAGACTAAAGCAGCGTATAAACAGTTTTATTTCCACATTCATTGATTTGAAACTACATCAACATGGCAGTAGAAGTGTACCTGGAAATAGAAGAAGGATCAATGAGTTGTAGGTCAAACTTTGAAAAAATAAGGATCAGCAACAATATTTCAGCAACAATTAACACAGCAAACAGCCTCGAATTATCCAGATTCAGTCACAATAACCACGATTCAACCAAAAACCAGTGAAATGACCACAACAACCACAATTCAATCCAGAACAACCAGTAGAAAACACAGCTAGTTCAAATTGATCAACAAACCAGTAAAAATCAACACAGCGAACACCAATCGATCATGAATCAGTAGAATTTTAGGGATTTGAGAGCACTTGAAATCGAAAATTAGGATTTTTCTAGGGTTTCAGAAGTTTCTAGGGTTTTTCTAAACTTGTAGGGTGCCAAAAAATCTTTTACGGTTCCAAAGAATGCTGAAATGAGACCCAAGGGGGTCTATTTATAGATTTCAAATTGGAGGGAAAATCAAATTTTGCTAATTACAACTTAGTTCCACTTTTATTTCAATTTTGTCCTTATTGTTTTATTAGTTAGTCAGTTACTACCCTTTATTCATGAAAAATTACCCTTATTCCCCTATCTAGAACATTCTATCTTGGTATATTTCCCATCCTACCCCTACTTCTCTATAAAATCTACCCTTTTAGCCTTTTCCTATGCCCAAACTACCCTTACTCCCCTAGGTTTATTACAATTAAACCATTTTATGTTTCCCAGTCTGCCCCCACTTCCTAAGATTTATTACAATTAACCCTTTTCTGTTTCCAAATCACCCCTGACCCCAAATCTTATTTACCAATTAACTTTACTGCTTTTACCCTTTATCCCTTAGATTTACCCAAATTACGAAATTATCCTACGACTATATTTCAGAATTTAAACTCAGCTATAAACAATAACCCTAACTATTTATCAGTTACTATTCATTTATTTCAGAAACTAAACTAACACAAACAAATTTACTGACAATCCAAACTTCTAATTATCAATTTCAATTTAAAATAAAAGCAGAAATCGGAATCATGATAACCAAGATCTAAAGTCTCTAAAACTAATCAAACAAGCATTTTGATTCTTATAGAACCCTAATTAATATCAAAAGTCAACACAAAAAATCTATCAGAAGCTATAATTCCTAAAAATCTATTTGTTCAATCTTTTATCTTTTCTCAACAGTACTAATTTTAGACGAGTCAAAACTTATCAAAAAATTTAGACTATTAAAGACGGAAGAACAAACATGCATACAAAGAATCATAAAAGAAAAAACTGAAAAATAAGTAACAGGACACTTAGCTTTTTTTTCGGCTTTTCTTTTCTTTCTTTCTTTCTTTCTTCCTTTCTTTCCTTCTTCTCTTTTGGTTGAAAAGATTTTCTTGATTCTCAGGCAGACCCCTTTTTAATTATTTTTTATCTTCCAGGGATCTTTGAGACTTGATGGCTTCAGAAAGGTGTTGAGCGTGTGAAAAGGATGTTATAGGGTGATTTGGGAGTGATTTTAAGGAAGCAGTATTCGCCGGAACTAGGGTTCCACCGACACTAATTTGAATATTCGACGGGTTCTGTCTTTATTCAAGGAAAAAGAGGTGTAGGGGTGGGGAGAGGGGACTGAGAGGTATCTGGGGTGTTAAGGGTGATGTCATTGGCATACCTGCCGTCTCCCGCCGGTAGGGTTCCGGCGGGCTTTGAGAGAATATTAGGGCGGCTAGGGTTTGTTAGGGAAGATGAACGGTGTGAAATGAACTGAATGTGTATCTTGTTGCTATATTAAATGAATATAATGAATCATGGCCGTTGGATTAAATAAACCAACGGCTCAGATCACGTGAAGCCTTTAAACGACAACGTTTGATTAAATGAAAGCTCACCCTCAGCCGTTCGATCATCAGGGATCAATGGCCATGATTAATTCCCAAGAAGCGACGTCGTTTTGATTATTATAGGTATTAACCCGTCCGTTAGATGGATTATTTCAACGGCCCAGATCCTTTGTACTTAAACGATGTCGTTTTGGTATAGCATGGGGCAGACCGGGTATAGTCCTTTGGGCCTGGGCGGGTAGATTTGATTTGGGTAATTAATTGGCTCAATTTGCAATTCTTTCCCTTTCTTTTGTATTTTTCAACTTTGTATTTTTACAATTATTTTCACTTGTATTATTTGTTGTATTATTATTTTCTTTTATTTTATTTTCCCTTTGTATTTCTGTGTTTTCTTTATATTTTGTATTTATTTTTCTGATTTTATTAAATTGTTAAACTAATTAAATTCTATTTTTATGGTAATTTTCAATTAAAGCAAAAAACGCTTATTTTTTTTATTTTTCTTCAAAATAAATTAATACTAAAATTGCAAAATTAAACCCCTAATGTACGTGTATATTTTTTGTATTTTTATATTAATTTTTTAGCATGAATTAAAATACAACAATTAACACCAATTTTAATAAAACTCCGCAAAAATGGTAAAATAATAAAGAAATCATTTAGTTTGAACCTTTTGGAATAAAATTGCTTAGGGCAAAAATCATGTGCTCACAATGATTGGGGTCTATGCTATAACCGTTGCACAATTTTACCTACTCTTACACCTCTCGGTAGAGAGAGTGATGTTGCCCAATTGACGGTCTCGAGACCAAATGGTAGGCAAATTAGATCAAGCAACTAGGGTTCAAGTAGGGTGATTATTCTCTCAAGGTTTAACCTGCTAATTGGGACTATCATTTCTCTTGAGTCCATCCCAATTCCTTGTTGGAACAATTTTGGAGATTTAGACTCTCTTTCTCAAGAAGAGTCAAATCCACAAAGCACAAATCAGTGCTTGCAACCACCAATTCATAGATTAAAATATAAAATCAACCCAAATAGCAAACAACCATAGTCAATCTAACCCTAGATGGCAACACCCATCAATTACCCATACTAGGGTTGAGCCACAACCCTAGCTAATGGGTTTAGCTACTGATGCTTGAAGAAGAAAATGAAGAAATAGATGAAGAACAAGACATATTAATTAAATACTAAATTAAAATACAAGAATCTATCATTAATCCCAAGCTAAGATGCCAAAAATGGCTACAAATGATGTTCTCTCGAGTGCAGCAGCTGAAACAAAATAATTGATGCCCTAAAAATGGTAAAATATTCTATTTATACTAGGCTGGAAAACCTGGAAAAATATATACCTGCGGGGTCAGTGTCAGCCGCACAAAATGGACTGCGGCCGCACTAGGCTCTTGAAATTCAAGTCTGGGCTCTCTGAACTTAGGCTCCTCGGACCGCGCTTAATGGAACGCGGCCGCGGAGGCAGACAGTGGTCCACACAATCATGACTGCGGACCGCATAACTTTGAACCTTGGCATTTTCAACTCTCTGAAGTTTTGTTCTGCAGACCGCATGAAATAGTTGTGTGGCCTCGGAGGATTTAGTGTGGGCCGTACAAGATTGACTGCGGCCGCATTGCCTTGAAGCTCGTTTTGCCAACTCTCTAAATCTACCTAGTGCTGACCGTACAGAATGGACTGCGTCCGCACTAGGTGTTTTGCGGTGAATCATGCTTCTCTGAATCTCCCTATTGTGGACCGCACAAAGTCGAATGCGGTCGCACTAGGCCTTTTTGCCCTCAGTTTACTTGGTCTTTGATACATGAACAAGTTTCACTCTTTTTGAGCCGATCCTTGACATTTTGTCACTTTGTCGATCAAACCTAAAATCAAGCACAACTTATGAGCCTTTTGGGACTATTGTATAAAAATTTATATTCAAAACATAGGCAAGTAGGAGCATAAAACACGTTAAAATCCCTACTTATCACAGGGAAACGCCGGTCATGGGCACAAGGTGAGGGTTCTCTTCCTGCCGCTTGTAGCTAGATGCTTTGGCCCTACGTCTGTCTCGGGGTTTTACACTTTTGGACGAGCAGGTTCAGAATTGCGTCCCGGGCGATATATTCGCCATTTGTCTAAACGAAGCGTTTGTGCCCTACGTCGCTCGACGTATTAGCCTGAGCTCGGGCAGACCGCGTAAGGGGAGCAATTTGGTTGTTGTGGCAATAGACATTGGGAACATATCAGCGGTCTGGCCTGAGAGCGATGCTGCACCGGATCATTCTATTGGCTTTGGGCCGACATCATCGGTATAATTTTGGCCGATACACCTGTACTCATAAATGTGTGTTTTATTTTAAATGAGTCGAATGAAAGCAGGGATTACCAATACGTTAATGTAGTGCCAAGGTGGAATCTCGATATCCTTTTCTTCGAGCGAGAGGGTATCCTTGGGAAGTATTTCCCAGGACTATCCCTTTTTGGTGTCGGGCACTTGCATTCCACGTTCTACGGATCTTCGCAGGATGCTGCCATCCTTTAACAGTTGTAACGATATGTCGCAGCTTGTCGGCTTTGTTTTTGTTCAATTTTCTCTCGTCCGTGGATCTGGATTCGGGTTTGCTTGCTTGGCGATACTTTGTGGTTACCTTTGTTGAATAACGTAGTTGCAGCTCTTTTGGGTCTGTAACTCCGAGCGTCTTGCGATTCCTGTGGCGGGCCATGGTTTCCCTGAAGGGGTTTTGGTTCAATAAGTCCGAGCCACCTGGAGTTCTCGACTTCGCGTATGGTGACCACTATGCTTGGACCTGCAATGTTGAAGTTAAGCTCCATTGGGCGAGTTTCCTTGGTGGTTGCTTCTTGTTGAATATGGTACCATTGAAGATTCCTTAAAGGAGTTGTCCTCAGGCTACTGTCTCGTTGTTGCGAGATGTGTTGTGCCTCTAATTGTTTCTTTCGTTCATGTCGTGTGGATGATGGCTCCATTCATTCAGTGTCAGCCTTTCTGTTGGGAATCTGCCCGGATATGCCGATCCCGAGGAGGTTTTTTGAGTGTCGTCCATTGCTCTGACTTGGGTCTGGTATTGGCTGCTGGTATTTGACCAAGCCTCGAATGGATATTCGATCAAGCTTTGCTTGAACTGCTCCAAAGCCGTCGGGTATGCTTTGTTTGGGTTTTAGGCAAAGGTCTGTGCCACCCCACCATTCGAGATCGGGAGCGGTTTCGTTTGTCTTATCGGAGAGCGGGGTACGGCTTCCCCTGATATTTTATTTCTTCTTCTTCTCCCGGCATTTGGTGTATTGAGCCCTCTTGGCATTATTTTGATGGTGTTGGCATGTGCTTCCACGGATCGCACTAGTATGGTAAGCGGATCCCTGAGATTAGATGTCAAATAATGATGCTGCGTCATGGTGTCTTCCGGGGAATTTCTTCAAATCTCCTTATCGGGTCGGGCCTGAGTTCTCCATTTTAGAGGTCGTCATTCCTGGATGGGCATGCTTGAGTGGTAGTGCACCTGCGAGGACTTGGGGTCTTGTCACTCCTGGGGGATTTTGTTATTTCCGACTTTCACAAAATGAGTCCGAGGATCGTATCTTCGGGAGATGGTTGTTGTAGGAGTCTCCCTGAGCGTGAGTCGATCTTTACAATAATGTCTTCCAGCATCCTTACTACCAAAGGATAGGTTGTTGGTTCGTTGTTGCGCGATACCTCGGGTACTGGATCGAAGTGAGGAAATATTTTGGGTGCTGCCGCGCCGAGAGTCTCCGAGCGGCTCTGTAGCTGAGAGATAGCCAAATTCTATTCTTGCAATATTCTAAAAATAATACGAAGATTAACTTCTCGTTCTACCGGGGAAAGGATTTTTCGGGCTTCCTGTTGGTTAGCGTGTTGTGTTCCGCCATTGGTGCGTGAGACTTCGTAACCCTATTGTGCATTGTACGGATCTGCATCCGCTCGAACCGATCTAGGTGCGTTATCGAGGTCCTGTGGTGTCGCGCCAGTCGTTAGAACAACCATACCGTTCTCTTTGCGATTTTTGAGGTTATCATTCTCGATTTCCCTTGTCGAGCAGATTATTAACCTGAAATCGAAAGATTTTGGGCAAGAAAAAGTGTGAACGATATCACGCGTTTAAGTGATGAAACTAACAAGAGAATAATCACTATTATTTTTAGCCCCACGGTGGGTACCAAACTGTTTACCGTGAAAATGGTAACAATAATTAAATTTGTAAATGGGATTCTAAAAATACGTGATTTATTCCTGAGCTAGTTTGTTAGGGTGGTTGGTGTTAAAACGTGAAGTAAAACGGTAACGATTGAGCTAATTAAAGCAATAAACAAACCAGTAAGGGGACGTTCCCGGGCGTAAAGCAAGCCAGTAGGTACCTCGGAGCAAGGCCTCGATTCTATCTTGGGCTTATCGAGGGTAGGTGGGAAGGGGATAACGGATAAAGATATAAGTACGTAATTCTCTATACTATCAATCTTGGGCTAAATGATGAAGAACAAGTGAAGAAATAATAAAGTGCTAAGACGACCTCGGGGTCGATGAAGACTGATATTTTAGAAGAAAGAGAGAAAGAGAGAGAGAGAGAGAGAGAGAGATTATTGCATTGTGGAGAAGTGGAGAAAACATCAGTCCTTTACAAGGTAGGGTGAGTCGCCCTTATATAGGTGAGGGGACTCGGTAAAGTAAATATATTAATTGCAAGGGTACAAAGATGGGACGGCCTGATGCAAATATATTAATTGCAAGGGTACAAAGATGGGACGGCCTGACGCAAGCCCTCTTAGTAGGCTCTTAGATGGGCCAGACCTGTCAGGTGTAGCCTTGCGCTTAGGAGACTTCCTTTCTTATCCTGACCTCGGACCCTGCTTCTTTCGATTTGGACCTCGACGAGGCCTGAGGCGGAGAACTCGACCGTGGTCTCCCACCCTCGGGGTCTCGGGGAAGGATTCCAAAATGTCTTGAGAGAAAAAAATCAAGTCTTCTAATTTTACCGTGTTCAAAACTGAAGGAAGGAAAGGTCCAAAATTGGCGACAACTATGCAGTCGCATAATGACTGTGCGAACTGCATAGTCATCAGAGACCCAGCAGAGAAATCGGTTACACTGGTTGTCAATTATGCGGTAAGGTTTTCAATTATCAGGCCCGCATAACCACTTTATGATCGCATATTGCATCGCAAAGTGTGTTTAGGCTGCGCAGTCATTAGTCCACTGCATAACACATATGCGATCGCATACTGTGTTATGCGACGGGCTTAAGCACTGCATATTTGCCAGTTATAAAACCCTAACTCTCTACATTTGTAGTCCTCACTCTATTCACATACTCGCGCTTAAACAAAACAATCAAAAGGGCAACAAAACAAAGAAAATCTTTTTACCAGCTAAAGAAGAAAAGGGAAAGAAAAAAAATGTAGTACTTACAAGGCAAGGAATCCGTTTCTCACAAAGCATATTAGACTTCTGGTATGTCTTCCTTCTCTATCTCGTCTTTGTGATGTACCTACCTTACTAAACTTTGAGTTCAGTTTTGTCACTTCCCCGATCCCTTTAATTCACCCTAAGTATGCTAGCTTATTGGTGAGATTGTGCGTGATTGATTGTGTGTAAATTGTTGATAAAACGAAAAAAAGGGGAAGTCTAAGTACCCCTTTCCCTTGTAACTTGTTTGATTGGGATGTGACCAAAAAGGGGGAATTCTGAGTACCCATCTCTTGTTGAAATTGAATAAATGACAATTAAAACTCTAAGTGGGTAGCAAATAGGAAAACACGTGAAATGGGGGGGACACTGTTCGTTAAGGAAGATGATCTTTGCGGGCTGCATAATTACTTTGCGATACGTGCATCGCATGAGACCCCTTGTTGACCTAATGTAAAAAGGGTTATTCGATTGTTTTTGCGATCGCAAACCCTTTATGCGGTCCACATACATGTCGCATAATGAGGCAGTTCATTTGCCTTTCTGGCTTTAAGAAATGCGACCACTTGGAGGTCGCATAACCAAATGTGCAGTTGGTTTTGCGATCGCATAGCTATGGTTGACTTTATGATTTTACCAATCTGCAATGGTTTTGCGGTCGGCATAGTTGATATGTGATCGCATAACGCATCGCATAGTTGACTTATTTTTTTCTTTTGTCTCTAGTGTATTCCTTGTGCTACTTCACTCACTCCCACAATGTTACATCAACAATCTAATCCAATGAAATTACCACCTACTCGTAGATATAAAAGGGTTGCAACAAGCAAAATAAGTAAAACGTCTACGGGCTCACGTAATTCAAATTACTATTGAGCAGTCCTCCTAGTCTGAGGAGGAGGAGTCACAGAGTGACCTCAAGTCTTCTTTTGATCTACAGGCTGAGGGACGAAGGAAGATGGGGAGGATCTTAATCTATGATTTGAGGTCAAAAGATCCATAGATCTATATAAAGACAGGCTCTCAAAGAGTAAATTATCGAGGAGAAGCAGTTGAGTTTAAATGGGTTGTCGGAGCACTATCCTCATATAATCGAGAACATCAAGCAGAGGAAGTGGGAATACTTCATTAAGGTCCCTGATGAGTACAATAAGATGATTGTGAGGGAATTTTATGCTTCATACGGTGCCTCAAGGACTGCTGAAGAAAAGCGAAACTAGATATTTGCAAACTATGTCCTAGTTCGAGAGGTCAAAGTTTTTTATAGTGATGCAACTATGAACGACCTGCATTTTGAGGATTGGAGGTTAGGTACAGCTGAGTATGAGGCTAAGGTAACTAGCAAGAACAACGAGCGTGCATGGATTGCCTTTATCATAGCAAAAGGGACACCAACTTGGATTGATCCTAAACACAAGATTTACAAGGAGGATCTCACATAAGAGGGTCGATATTGGCTCCGCTTTGTCACATCCCTTCTAGGAATTAAAATGACACCAATATTGAGAAAGCAGTCCTCATTGCGTGTATCATGACAAGCATAAAGATCGATGTGTGAAAGATTATATTTCGGGAGATAGGAATTAGAGCAAACCAAAAACAAACATCAATTCCTTTCCCGTGTTTGATCACTACTCTCTGCCAAGCTATAAATGTGCCTCCTCTGCCTAAACATGACAAACTAGAGAAAGCTCTCAAGGACATCGACATCATGAGGATCAGTGACGTAGTAGAGTAGGAAACTGCAACTCAATCAGAGACTCACATTCCTCCTCCAGCAGACTTAGCAGCATCAGATGCCCCAGCACTGCCTGACACTTCTTAGGCCCCAGCTACCTCTATAGCTACTCCACAGCACTCTACTGTACAGCCTTGGGTCCCTTTACCAGCTCTTTCCAAGCTGGGTCTACTAGCTCAGCACTCCAATGCTAAGGTAGACGAGCTAATAAAGGAAATTCCCAACCTCATCCGGCAAGCATTGACCCCTATCCAATCCTCAGTGCATGGTCTTCAACAACAACATCAAACTTATGAGTATTGCCTCAAGTACTTTGAAGTGCATCTTGAGAAGGTTGAGCGGGGTGAGGTTGGAGGTATGCCTCAGCTCAGGAAAGATGTGGATGAATTGAAAGCTGAGCTGCAAAAGATGCAGAGTTTGGAGTTTGACTTGACACTCTTCCTCCCGAAGGAAGGTGAGCAGGGTGCTGACACTTCCGTTCTAGGAATGGACCTTGATTTCTCGACCCTGATGACAACTCCAGAGGCATAGAGTGTTGGGACCTCAAAGGCTCAAGCTCTTCCTGTACACATTGATGTTCCTTCAGTTGAGGAATCTAGAGATACTGAGGAGTCCAATGACGGGGATTCACAGGATGAAGAGAAAGATGAGGATGCACTGGCAGAGGATACTAAGGGTCATCAAGACAAGGGTAAGCAGGTTGTTGTTTCCACGAGTGCACAATATGAGGAGGAAGCAGTTGTACGGTCAACAATTGCACATTCTATAGCAGATATGGTCGCTAAGACATTTCTACCGACCACTCAGCAATCACCAGGCGAGGGTAGCAGCTCCCAGGCTCCAGATCCAGCCTCACAGTAGGTATAACATATTGCTCTGTCCTCATAGCAGCTGGAGCCTATTTCTCCAGCCGTGGAGGCCAATATTCAGTCCAAAGTTCCACCAGTTGCAGCTTCAGTACATGATCCCACAGCTCCCTCAGATGCTTCAGCTCGTCCGAGCGCCTAGTGCGCCCGAGGAAGTCCCTGAGTATCCTTTTACATTATCTATGCATTGGGAACAATGCATGATTTTTTGTTGGGGTGGGGTAGTCATGTGTTAGAGACCATGTTTTGTGTAAATATTGTATTGTACCCCATGTTTTGTATATAACTCTTGTAGTATAGTTTCATAGTTATCAATGAATTCCCTTTGGTTTTTCTTCGTTGGATTCTTATCCAAGGGTGTAATAATAGAACCATGGCAGTAGCATGAAATGTTTTGACTTATTTAGTGTTAACTATTGTAGCTTCAAGCATGTGATAAATGGTGTAAATACATGGTACCCTTCCTCCATTTTCATCTAAGAAAATATATGTTTTGTTAGTCATTCTTGTGAATTTTGAGGCTCGCTCTTTGACTTTATGCTTATTCAAAATCTTACACATCTTGAGATGAAAGTGCTAAGTTGCCTTGTGTAACTTAAGGGATGAAACTGTGCTGAGTTGAACAATTCATGCTTTGTGAGTGAGTGAGGATTTGTATAAATAATGTGCATGCCTAACTTGTGATGTTTAGAACTTGTCCGATTGGTTTCTTAGTGCAACTCTCAGGTTAATGATTGAATGTTGAAATGATCTTAGGCTCCCCTTGTGACTACTAGCCAGTTTTGCCTAAATTCACCTCCCTGATACATTGATTACCCTAGTTATCCCCGTTGAGACTTTAACCTTTTAATGGCTACCACATTACAAACCTTTACCCATTCTCTAAAGTAATTCCTTCTTTTGAACCCATCCCTCTTTGAACATGTGAGAATGAGGCTAAAAGCCTAAGTTAGGGTGCCGTTAGAAAGTGGAAATTGGTAAGGTTTACTACTGTGTGTATAAAAATAAGCAATAACCTCAAAGTTGTGTATATAAAAAAATACAACATTCGAAAAAAAGAAAAAAAAAAGAAAAGAGAAAAAGAGTGGAGTCTTGTGGAACTTGAATAAATACTTTGAGGTGGTTCTAGGTTGGTAACCCGAGGTAAATAGGGGCTATGTAGTAAAAGAGCATAATGTATGTAGATTTCAAGGAGGGTATAGCCACTAAATTCCCAAATAATCATTCCACCCGTCCCGAAGCCTACATTATAACCTGTAAAAAGTCCTTAGTGATCTACAGTCAATCATTCCTGAGATAGCGGCAAAGTTAAAATAAGGGCAAGCATATGGACTGATACTTGTAGCATATAGCTTTCGTTCCGAGTGCTATAGCGTTTTGGTTGCTCCCCTATACATATATGTGAGTGGGGATTTTCTTTGTTGTGATTGCGCATGAATTGTAAGACTTAGCAGAAGATAGGTTCTTGAAGAAGAACAAAAGTGCACTTAGTTGTGAATAACATTTTGTCATTTTGGTCGAGGCTCTAAGGTCACGAGTTGATTAGTCAAATGGTTGAATGATAAGTTGTCTTCCAGGAAGGGTAAATAAATGTAGTTACATGCTTGTTAGCTGTCAGTCAAAACCATCTATAGTCATTACTGTTATGTGAAATGTCGGAAATAGAAGTAGTATGGAATAGGATAATTTTGTTTTAGTTGCTTGAGGACAAGAAAGAGTTTAAGTTGGGGGTGTTGATGTGCCATAGAATTTCAGCACATTTTTTACCAATTACTTAAATTTTAACTCGTCTTTTAATGCTTTTTTACTTAATTCTGGTCAAGTTTGGTTGTTTTGTAGTGCATGAGCTAAAAGACACAAAAACATGGAAAAGAAGTCAAAAGGTCACAAAAGAATGGAAATGCTACAAGTATGAGACCGCATAATTCACATGCAGACCACATAACTCAGATGTTGATCGCAAACTAAAACAGACTTATTGGCCAAATGAAGAGAAGAATATGCGATCCATTATGTTGTAGCATAACACTTTTACGAGCCACATAATGGTCGCATAACTCCAATAGATGAAGCTTCTCAACATGATTTGTGATGGCATATGTGGTCGCATAACACACATGAGGACCGCATAATCGATATGCGGCGGAAGCTGGAACTAGTGACTTATTAGGTCTGCGATGAGAATAAAGAGTATGCGGACCGCATATGTGGTCTCCGACCATTATGCGGTCGCATAAGCTATCTGAAGGGGCATTTTGTCTAATTTTTACCACGGCCTTTGGTCCACCATAAAAAAGAATAACTAGGGTTTTTGTGGGTCATTCAAGTTAGAAAAAGGTCTTACATAGAGAACATTGAATACTCCGTTAATTTGGAAGCTTGTGAAGAAGGAATCTTGCACTTTTGTAAGCTTTATGGCATTATTAAATACTTTGTTCTTGTATTTTAGCATGAGTAGCTAGTTTTAAATACTAAGGTTGTGGACCCTAGATCGGTGTAATATTAAAGGGTGTTTAACATTGAATATATATGTGTGTGTGTGTGTGTGTGTATATATATATATATATATATATATATATATTGGTTGGTTGATATTTACTCAATTTTTGTTCTTTATTTATGGTTGGTGGTTGCAAACATTACTCTATTCCATTTTACTCTTTCTTTACTTGGAAAAGTGGGTTAGGGTTTTGTAGAATTGAATATCAAGAACTCAAGACTTTAAATCATATTTAATAGAATCACCCACGAATAAGTGGGTTCTACTTGGCATAAATTGGTTATTCTTAAATTGCAATACTTTATATTTGGGAAAATACTATACCACCATTGGAAAGAAATCATTTGCATATCAAAGGACCTTTAATTAAAAATATATAATATTAACGTCGATAGAATTACATTTCATTTATTGGAACATAACCTTGGTTTCCTTAATCAAATCATTTACATTCTCATAACACAATTAGTATATTCTTAACTCACAACTATACCCTTATCTTGTTAAGTTAAAGGAATAGAATTACGACCTAAGTCAAGTGACACACTACTCAAGTCACCTTTTCTTGCCTATTCCATGTGGGATTCGACCCTAAACTTGTTGGGTTACTATATTTGACACCAACCACCGTACACTATTTAATTAAAGTATAATTTAAGCGTATCAGTAACCTTGGCCATACATGAAATGGGAATCATTGTCGGTCCCCTGCCATGGGCACCCGGTAAGGCTCAATTTATACTATTTATGATTGATTTTATCTTGGACCACATAATATGTCAGTTCAGAATGCCAGTCGAGATCATTTGTGAGAACGGAAAGTAGTTCATTGGCATAAAGGTAAGACAATTTTTGAAGACCATAAGATCAAAAGGATCTTATCAACACCCATCACCCTAATGGGAACAAGCAGGCAGAGTCTACAAACAAAATCATACTCCAGAACCTTCAGAAAAGATTGACCAATGCCAAAGGAAAATGGAAGGAAATTTTGCCCGAAGTCCTATGGTCATATTGTACGACCTCAAAATTTGGAAGTAGGGAAACCCCATTTTCATTTGTCTACGCTGTCGAAGCACTAATACCGTTCGAGGTGGGAGAATCTAGTCTCAGATTCTGATATGCAATCGAAAAGTCAAATGGTGAGGCCATGAGGACGGGCCTGGAACTATCAGATGAAATGCGCCAAGCATCTCTTGTATGCTTGGCCACCCAGAAGCTACAGATCAAAAGGTATTATAACCGAAGAGCCAACCTCCGATACTTTTATTTTGGGGACTTGGTTTTAAGAATGGTGACACTGAACACCCGGAATTCGAACGAAGGGAAGTTGGGACCGAATTGGGAAGGTCCATATTGAATATCGAAATTACCGCTAAAGGTTTGTACAATCTTGAAGCAGGGAACAGTGAGCGCCTACAAAACAATTAGAACGTGACCTACTTAAAACGATACTACTGCTAAGGTATGACCCCGTTTATTCTTTATATATATATATATATATATATATATATATATATATATATATATATATATATATATATATATTATGAATTACACTAACTCTTGCAGGCAACGGCCTGTCAATGTTAGGCCTGAAAGCACATGTTGCACTCTTATTCCCTTGAACCGGTTTTCTTCCCAAATGGGTTTTCCGAAAAGGTTTTTAAGAGGCAATAGTGGATCGTGCTAGCTTAGAATCAAAGACTGGTTATGAAGCAGAATCAATATTCACGTCAACTATATTTGATCCCTCTCAACGATCGACCTCGAATACTAGGGGCCATCACCCTCGGATGATGATTTTTAACAAGGAAGGAAATTTTGCGCTTGAACAATCTAGACTCGGTGGATAGGATTTACTGTAAGGGCCAGATAGTCAATTGAACCATGCCCGCATAGACCACCTAAGCCATAACACGAAACTTGTACACACTTAAGATCATGTATATTATGCACCGAAATGAAAGAAAGTTTCTACCTTGAAGATACATATTTTGTCTCTTAAGACTATTACATTTTGTTACTTATAGATATCAAGCCCAAAGGCCACCTCTATCAAAATCTAATATATCACCCCCACTTGGGGAATGTCGTTTGAAATAAACTCGGATGGCTCGGGATGACGAAATTCAGATGCACAAGAGCCTATTAGGCAGTACCTAAACTTAAATGGCTACAGCCACCCCCCACTCGGGGACTGTAATCTGAGACAAACCGTATGACTTTGTTTATCAAAGCCCGGAGGTACAAATCCTATTAGGTAGTACCTGAACTTAATAGGCTACGACCACCCTAGAAACTGTCAAAGACGTCCAAAACCTGTAATTAAAACATAAGTCCTTCAAAATTTAAAACCAGTTCAAAGGTTACCCTCGATAAAATTATAGTCTAAAAACATCTAAACAAGCATTTGGGGGAAAGCTTCCGGCAAACCAAGTTCCACAAGGTTCAAACAAAATTGACATCAAGAACAGGTCTTGTTCGAACCTCTGATCAACAACTTATTACTATATTTTATTCCGTGCTAAGGCATTTGAAATCTTTACAAAT
This sequence comes from Nicotiana glauca, assembly GCA_026770625.1. Classification (NCBI taxonomy): domain Eukaryota; kingdom Viridiplantae; phylum Streptophyta; class Magnoliopsida; order Solanales; family Solanaceae; genus Nicotiana; species Nicotiana glauca. The sequence continues at coordinate 22,699 of MU768855.1, forward strand.
GTAAAGGGGATTATAAAAATGATAGACTTGAAAATTGCCAAAAAGGGAAAAACTTATATATACAATCCAAAATGTCTTTACAAAGGCTAATGAAAACAGCCTCAACAAAATAAGAGTACAAAATGCAAAAACAAAAACAAAAATTCCAAAGGCAACTTTGCCTGATCTTCACTAGAACACACCTTGTCACCGGAGCTATCGGGACCTTCTCTATATTCGGGTTCCCCGTAGGCCTTGGAGCCTTCTTCTCCCTCTGGCCGGCTAACCTTTTGGCTTCGACTTTAAGAGTATTTGCCTCTGCATTCTCGGCCGACAGGTCAAAACCTCGGGCATGAATTTCCTCAAGGGTCTCCCTCCGAGACAACCGCTTCATTTACTCGACTGTGACTTTCAGGCGGGGATCGGAAGCCTCCATATTAGCCCTGTATTGGGCCACCATTTCTTCAACATCATCCCTTGGTTGTCTCTGACTCGGACCTCGCTATTTCAAGCTCCTTGCCAAGGGCATCTCTTTAAACAACAGTCGAGCCCAGTTAAGTTTAGAGGTCCTCAATTTGTTGAGCCCGTGCTTCGGCCTTCTCTTTCACCACTTAGAGTTGGATCTCTTTCAATTCAAACTGCTCATGATTGGTCTCCTTCTCCAAAGTTAGCCGGTCAATTTTTGCCATCCAAACAGTGGCCATAGGCTAGACCTCGTTTATTTCAGCCCGGAGTTGGTCGATCCGGTCAATCTTCTGCTAGACATGCGAGATTTTGTCGTAAGTCACCATAGATATGCCATCATCGCTAACCTAGAAAATATTTACATGTTCCAACAAGTCGGCATGCTCCTTATGAGCTGCATCCAACTCGGCTCGGAGATCCTTGACGACCCCTTCGTGTTGCTCGCTGAGAAGCTTGTACATATCTCTTTTCTCAGCAAGCTCCCTGGCCTCATCCTCCAACTGGTTCACCTCATCTTGATATCCAAGAAATCTCTCATAGTGAAGTACCGAGGCCTGCAAAAAGATAAAAGGAAGAAGATGCAAGAACTATCAAGAAATTAAGTCAAAAGATGAAGGAGCGTAATGACGCCTTACCCGATTTAGCGTCTGCTCCGTTTTGTTGAACTCCCTCCTCATTCATTTTCACCTGTTCATCTAAAGTTACCACGCACCAGAGGTAACTCTCTACTCATGTCAGAGTAGAAAGAACCTGGGCATCCTCCAGGACGGTGATGATTATTAACCTCTTACGGCCGGGATCTGCGCTCGGGACAGGAAATTGGTTGGTGAATTTTGGACTCGAGCTCTACATGCCGGCTTTCAAAAATGGATCTTTTCGCGTCACCTCCAATTCCCCTAACTTATAGAAGTCCTCCAAAACGATAAAATCCATACCTTAGAAAAAAGAACAAAGGGGATCATCTGTACCATGGGACCCTTCGTTGGATTGCTCCTACGCCATCTGGCCTTCATTGAACATGGACTCGGTGAATGAAGGCGGACCCAAAATCTTTATGACACCAGGCGAAGTCGGCGTCGTGAAAGGCCTCACCCTTAATCTCTATGTTAGCCTCTTGAACCTGAGGAAGACTGGCCTCTATTGTCTCCTCCTTGGCTGTCGCCCACTCTTTGGGGGAGGTCGATTCACGGGCCACAAAAATATCACCCTCCTCATGCTCATCCCTGAGAAGGAAGAGCGAGTTCAAGTCTAATGCTCGAGAGATGGGGCTCTCTTTTGCTTATGGGCTAGTCTTTTCTTTGGTTTCTTCTTCTCTGAGCTCGAGGAACCCACAGCCTTTCTTTTCTTTTTCTTGTACTTCTCTCCTGCTCCAGCCCCAAGCTGCCTAAAGCAGAGGAGTCAACCGTCAAGTCCTCCCCAACCGAAGGCCTAAGAGCGACGGTCTTAGGAAAGCATGCAAAAATAAAATAAAAGAAATGAGAACGTCATGCTATAAGAAGAAGCCTAATGTAACTTATTCGGGAAAGAAATATTACCGTGGGAGTGGGCCTCCCAACAGCCCTTTGAGATTTTACGCCACGGGCGCTCAAAGTAAGGCATCTATGAGCAAATACCATTGATCCACTCCTTGATCCGAGGGACATTTTTTGGGACTCGAGAAATGGTTGTATCACCATAAATACTGATGAGAAAAAAGGAGATGAACATAAAATCAACACTTAAAGGAAAGTTGTTCTTACGTGATGCATTCAACTTCTCAGGGAATGGCCTAAACTCGGCAGGAATCAAGTCTGAGGTCCTCACCTGGACAAAGCGTCCCTGCCATACTTGATCTAGTCCTCGTTGATATTTGAGAATAGGACTTTGCTAGCCCGGCGTACCAGCTTTATTAGTCCCCCTCAGAAGATTTAGGGACTATACAGACGGAGTAGATGATCGATAGTGAGCCGACATTAGTCAATCTTATTTACAACGAATCGATCGAAGATTACGATCCTCCACAATGATGGGTGGATCTGACTGAGACATACTTAGTACCTCTTGCATAAGTCCATAATAACCGGATCCACCAAGCCCAATATGAAGGGATAAATGTAAATACTTAGATATCCCTCAACATGGGTGGTAATGGCCTCCTCAGGGTCGGGACCACTATGTCCTTATTTAACCAGTTGTTGTCCTTTCGGACCTCAGGGAGGACATCTTCAGAGATTGAGCATATATATCTTGATACCTCCTCACGCCGACCTTGCTACGAAGAGGGCTTCTCAACCTTAAAGTCATCGGCGACCGAACAACCCCTGAAAATGAACATTTTAAAGGGAGGTTCGACAGCCGGTTCTTCGGTAGCCATGTCAGCAGTGGACCGCACTAGGTCGACCACATAGGGAGTGGTTTCATTGATTTCGACAGTTGGTTGAGAAGAAGAAACGACTTTTTGTGGAACAGATTTGGAAGTTTTGGCCATTGTTATCTAGAAAAACTTGAAAAAAATGAAGAAAAATTGAATGATGAAAGGTCAAGTGCGGCGGTTTGGGTAGAATGTGAGTAAAAAATTGTAACTTAGTGGGAAATATTGAAGAACAGGGGTAAAACTACTAGAGTATGAAGAAGGGTAGTGAAATCCTAAAGACGGGTATAAGCTTGATCATAAAGTAAAAAATGAATGAAGGAGGGAATATTTATAGATTCTAACCGATGGTTGACATGCATTCGAAGCCATACTGACATGACTGACGAGATGTTTCAGGTTCTTTGTCATTTCTGCCATGACATATTGGAGAAGGAATCAAAGTGCATATGTCGTTTCTTGTTGTTTCTATAAACTTATTATCTGAAAAATAAGGGGACTATCTGTATATGGGTAAAATCGGGCCTTTTAGATGCCTCGATTCTCGATGAAGTAAACGAAGCGGAAATGCAAATGTGAGGAGTCAGAATCGAGGCAAGGAGCTCCTCAAGTCGAGTTCTGGGCAAACATGTGCCCTCAGAATGATCAGAGTCATGCCCCCAAGACCGATTTTAACCCCTAAATTTTAGAGAATGTTATCAGATAATCAAGCACGACTAACAAAGAGCCATGATATCCGTACCCAGCCGGATATCACAACGTGAATCTCGGCACGCATCAGCAAGATATCAGGGATTAGTAAAGCAAAAGAATTTACCTTTTATAAAATTGTGCTTAAGGTAAACTCCCCTATAATATAAAGGGGAATATGACTATTCATTAATTCATTGCAACATGCACATCAAGGCAATATAGTTTCATTTTTTCTTTGTTATTAAAAGTTCTTGCTTTTGTTCATCAGTACTTCATTATTGTGAGTATGAGATCGAAGGCAGGCATTTCATCCCCATAATTGGTTTGACACTTTATCACATCTTTTATTTGTCTAACCTAACGCAATTTATCGTTTATATTGAATTAATCTGCATATCCTTAAAACTACTTATAAATCTAATTGTTATGCACTTTTGGTGGTAAATAAATAAATAAATAAATATATATATATATATATATATATATATATATATATATTTTTATTTTATTTTTTTTATGTTTACACCTTAAAAATATTTTTGGCTCCGCTTCTAAGGGTGGTGGTTGTACCAAAAGGAACACAAGTTATTAATTAAGTAATATAATATCTCCGTGGAGTAAAACAAACTCGATATACTAAAATAATAATCTTTGCAATTGCTTTCCTTATGCCCCCGTAGAACTTCCCAACCTAATGAATGCCGATCTTGTTTAATGTTTTCCTGTGGCTGTGCCTTTGAGTACTTCACGTCTTCACATTGAATTCAGGTTGCAATATGTATTCAATAATGAACCATAATTGCAGACATATTTTCTCCATTGGTTGACGCTAGCAGTATCATGACCAAATACAATTAACCACGAAATCTTTTACCATGCGCAAATCCTATAATATCTTATCTGATGTATACTTTAATCACCTTTTGACTTCTTGGCTAAGGGAAGATATAGGTGAACATTAAAATCAAATCGTCTTCTAAACCATGTATACAATTTGTAATGCAGCTAGCCGTGAATAGGTCATTTCCATGTGTCTTTAGCGTTGTTAATAATTTCAGGTTACTAGAGAGCATGACAAGTCTGTAATCTTCGTTGTGATTTTGCTGTATTTGGTCGAAAATCTCAATGCCATAACAAATAAGAATGGGGTTTGAAAAGGATAGTTGAGGGTAGAGGCGGATCTAAAGCAAAGTTATTTGTTACATTTCGGTTGACTCTATTTGTAACCCAATAAGCATTGTAATTCGAATTTTGTAATAGAATGTACTCTACGATCTAAATGTATCTTTTTTTTTAGGAGATAGACAGCGTTGGGTATTGAAGTTGACTATGAATATGACTCCTAGAAGATCACAATTTGCGTTTTAAATATGATCGATTTTGGACTCCTGAACTATCCTCAACAAAAGAGTCATAAGTTGTTTTAATCATGTTGAGTACTTGCCTTATGTTCTTCCTAAGTCAGTCTAGTAAATGTGTTTTAGGAAATTGAGTTGTAATCCAGTGTCATAATAATTAGTGATTAGTTGGAGTGAGTATTTTGCTTTACAAGTTAGAGTAACTTATGAATCAAATAGGAGTAGTAGGAGTATTGGAGAGTATTTAATGACAGTCTTGTAATTGATACAGTTTGGCTCATTGTTCTAGTGGAGTTGGAATTGAAAATCCTACGTGGTACGTCATGGTTATTGCACCTTTTGAGCCGGGTGATTTTTCACGTAAAAAATCATTGTGTTCATTTTATTGCTTGTCTACTTTACGCTTAAGGAATACGGTAAAGAACCAAGTTCTCTAGTAATCCATACGGGCACTCAAACTAACAATTGGTATTAGAAAAGGTTCTCTCATTTACACGGCTAACACCTACAGAGATCTTGGAAGCAAGATATTGCTCCACCCGAAATTAATGAAGGACAATCAACTACCAGGCCACCTATATTCAATGAAAAATATTACATTTGGTAGAAAACAAGAATGGAAGACTTCCTGACAGCTGAAGACTATGAACTATGGGCCATAGTGAACCAAGGTCCTTTGATTCCTACTAAACAAAATGCACAAAATGAAACAGTTCCTAAGGACCCCTCTGAATTTGTGACAGCAGATTTCAGAATGACGAAGAAGAATGCAAAGGCTAAGAAAATCCTTATCTGTGGACTTGGTCTTAATGATTACAATAGAATTTATGTGTGCTCTAATGTGAAGAATATATGGGATGCACTCCAAACTGTTCATGAAGGAACAAACCAAGTAAAAAGATCAAGGATTGAGCAACTTATGAGAAGCTATGAGCTTTTCTCTGAGCCCATCCAGGATATGATGACTAGGTTCACTATAATAACCAATAAACTAAAATCGCTTGAAAAGGAGTTTACCTCGGAAGAGTTGGTTAGCAATGTTCTAAGAATACTTCCAGCTTCATGGGAATTAGAAGTCACTGCAATCCAGGAAGCCAAGAAATCAGACAAAATCTTACTTGATGGGTTGTTGAAAATTTAAAAACTCACGAAATAAGAAAGATAGAACTGCGCAAGAACGAGTCAAAGAAGGATAAGGCCTTGGTTCTTAAAGCATCTGAGGATGATGAATCTGAGTATGATGATCCTGACCTAGCGATGTTTGCCAAGATCCAGAGGTTCATGAAAAATTCCAAAAGTGCATCCAAGAGAGAGACCAGTAGTAAGTCCAAGCAGATCGACAAAGTTAAATATGATAGGTTCTACAAGTATGACAAGCTAGACCATATGGTCAAGGAATGCCCAATGTGGGAAATTGAATGAAGGAAAGAACGAGCTGAAAAAGAAAAATGGGAGAAGATAAGAGAAAAGCGTTCCAAAAAAGAAAGAAATCCTAGGCAAATGGTTTACTATAGCAATGAAGCACACATTCTTGGCAGTATAGGAGGACATTGGAACTGATCAATAGGAAGAAAAGGCAGATGAGTCTATAAGCCTCTATGTTGTGATTAAAGAACATCGAGTTGTGAAGACAAAACCCTTAGTACGACTTGGAATGCACATTGGAAGACCTTCTTTGTTTGATGAACACCACTATGATGAATGGAATCTATATATGGAAACATATCTTCAGGCTACTGACTTTGACCTATGGGTAATTATCAGTCATGGACCAATTCTCCCAACCAAATTGGATAGTGAAGGTAATAAGTTCAACAAAAGAGAAGAGGAATACCATGAAGAAAATCGTCAGCTAGTCTGGAAAACTGCTAAAGTAAAGGACTTGCTCTATAAATGCATGTCTAGAAACACTCTCCTCAGAGTGTCCTCTTGCATCTCTGCTCATGATATATGAAGGACCTTGGAAGCTGAATTTTGAAATGAAAATATCAAAGTGGCTTTGATGGGTATTGAATATTCCAAAACAAATGAAGAAGTGATAGTAATGATGGCCATGGGTAATTCAGAAACTGAGGATGAAGCAAACCAGGTAAGTATATCTGACTTGAAAGAAAATATTCATGCTATGTCCAAAAAATAATTGAGGGCCATAATTATGACCTTAATGAATAAAATGGATAAAATGAGTACTGGAAATGATCAGCTAATAAGAAACCTTTCATGTGTCAAACTTGATATCAAAGAGCTTGAATATGACAAAGCTACTTTAGAGAAATGGGTCAAGGACCTTATGAACCAGGTTTTTAAGCTTACTTCTGAGAATGAGAAGTCTCCTGATAGATATGGCAAAGGAAAAATGAGTGATCTACAGGATAAGCTTGAAAAAGAATTAAAAATTGCTAATGATAATTTTCGTGATGTTGAGTATAGAAATAAAATCTTGCATGAAAACCTAGAAATGGCTAATTATGAACTCTCTAGACTAAACAAATGACATAGATCTTCTGATGCCTTAAATTGGCTGAATGAAAACTGTAGCTCTACCAAATCCAAAATTTTATATAGCAAACTTGTCCCTAAGTTTGACCCAAAGTAAGTAGGAATTTCTGATAATAACATGTGCACTCACTGTAGAAGAGTAAGATACTTTAGAGACATTTGTCCTGCCTTAACTCATGCTTAGTTTAGAAATACCTTTGGTATTGCTAAAAATGTGAAGAAGGAAGAAGAGCTAAAGGATAGTCCTCTTTTCCATACTAAGTGGGTTAAGGTTAACAAGAAAATAGCTTCTAATCATCTCCTCGCTAGGAAAGAAAGGATCTGATTCATCCTTTTTCCAACAAAAAGGGACCTAAGCTTGCTTGGGGTCCCAAAACTAACTTGTGAATTTTGGTGCAGGCTAAGGTGGGAGAAAATATTCAGGACTGGTATCTAGATAGTGGATGCTCAAGACATATGACAGGAGAAAAGAAAAAGTTCCTCTCACCGAAAAACTTCAAGGAGGTAGTGTTTCATTTGGAAATGGGAAAAAGGATCAGATAGCAGGTATTAGAAAGATTGGCAAGTCACTCTCTCATGTTATGGAAAATGTGTATTATATGGTAGGGCTTAAACACAATCTTCTTATCATCTATCAAATGTGCAATAAAGGAAATGAGGTAAAATTCAATTCCAAAATTGCATTGTTATTAAGCTTGATACTGATGAAATTGTGTTAAAGGGTAAAAGACATAACAATGTCTACAAGATATCGATTATGTCACTTTCTCAGAGTGAGCACACATGCTTGAGTTTAGTGGAAGATGATCCACCACTATGATATAGAAGGCTGGGACATGCCAGTCTATCTTAACTCAACAAGTTGGAAGCAAAGGACTTGAGCCTTAGGCTACCTAGAGTTGAGTTCACCTCTGACGAGTTATGTGATGAATGTGTTAGACGGAAACATGTTAGGTCATCATTCAAATTTAAAAGGATTGTAAGTTCTTCTATACCTCTGGAACTCCTTCACATGGACCTATGTGGACCAATGAGAATAAGGAGCAGGGGAGGTAATAGGTATGGGTTTGTGATTGTTGATGACTTCTCCAGGTATACCTAGACTTTGTTTTAGTAATCCAAAGATGAAATCTTTGATGTTTTCAGTGTATTTTTAAGAATGATTCAACAAAACCTAGGATATAATTTTTTAAGTATAAGAATTGACCATAGAATTGAATTTGAAAATTTAAAATTCCTTGAGTTTTGTAGCTCACATGTCATGACCATAATTTCTCTACACCTAGAACTCCACAACAAAATGGTGTAGTAGAAAGAAAAAATATATCATTAAAAGACATGGGGCAGACCATGTTGATTGCTAGTGAACTGCTAAGAACTTCTAAGCTAAGGCAATAAATACTGCTTGTTACCTGCTGAGTAGATGCATGGTTAGACCAATTCTTGAGAAAACTCCCTATGAGTTACTTCGAGGGAGAAAATCCAATATCACTCACCTGAGAGCCTTTGGGTGAAAAGTTTTTGTGCATAACAATGGAAAAAAAAGCTCTAGGTATGTTTGATGACAGAAGTGATGAGGAAATTTTCTTAGGTTACTCTCCATATAGTAAGGCCTATAAGGTTTTTCATAAAAGAACTATGTGTGTGGAAGAAAGTATTCATGTCATTTTTTATGAATCAAATAATTTGGGAAAGAAAGGTCTGCACGATGAATATTATGACATATGATTCAATGGTAATAGAGATACAAAGGAATCCGATGAAGATGTCTCTGAAAACCACAAGGAAATTGATAGTGATCATGAGGATCAAGAAGAAGAAAGAACAACTCTAATTGCTTACAAGATTAATGAAGCCACACCTACTGAACCTACTCCTTTGCTCACTCCTCGGCTGAATCTTCTCTGGGTATACAGATCAGACCATGGAAGCATCAAAGATCACATGGATGAAAAATATGTCTTCACTATGAAATCTATGTCCACTCACAGCATTCCTCTCACAAGTTGAACCTAAGACCATCAAAGAAGCTATAAAGGATCCAGACTGGATCATAGCCATGCAAGATGAGCTAAATCAGTTTGAGAGAAGTAAGGTCTGGCACCTGGTACAGAAATCCAAGAATAGAACTATCATAGGTTTCAGATGGGTGTTCAGAAACAAGTTAGATGAACAAAGAAATATCACAAGGAACAAGGCTATACTGGTGGTTCAGGGAGACCATCAAAGGGAGAGCATTGACCCCGATGAGACATTTTTAGTTGTAGCTAAAATAGAGGCTATAAGAATGTTGATAGCCTTAGATGCCCACATGGAGGTTACTTTATACTAGATGGGTGGAAATAGTGCCTTTTCGAATGGTTACCTAAAGGAGGAAGTGTCTGTCAAACAACCTCCTGGATTTGAAAGTGAAGAATTTCTTGACTATGTGTTCAAACTGGATAAAGCTCTTAATGGAATGAAACATGCACCAAGAGCTTGGTACGAAAGGCTCTCAAACTTCCTCTTAGCCAACAACTTTATAATAGGAAAGGTGGGTAACACTTTATTTCTAAGGAGCAGATGGGAAAATATTTTGATTGTGCAAGTGTATGTGGATGACATTATCTTGGGGCTACCAATGAAGCAATGTGCAAGAATATTTTTGAGATGATGGGAAATGAGTTTGAAATGAGCATGATGGGTGAATTGAACTTCTTTTTGGGGCTGCAAATCAAGTAAACACCTACTAGAACGATGAAGTCGGACCTTGATCGAGTAAACATGGATTCTTCTAATCCCATTAACACACCCATTGCCACTACAATACAGTCGGACCTTGATGAAGAAGGGAAAAGTGTGGAACAGAAACTATATAGTGGAATGATTGGGTCACTTTTGTACCTCACAGCAAGAAAGCCTGATACAGTGTTTAGTGTGGGATTATATGCAAGATTTCAAGAAAATCCCAAGGAATCTCATCTGAAGGCTGGCAAAAGGATACTAAGATATTTCAAGGGCACCCCTGACCTTTGTCTATGGTATCCCATAGGGTATTTCTTTGATCTAGTTGGTTATGGTGATGCCGACTATACACGTTTTCATATTGACAGGAAAAGTACTTCAGGAACAGCTCATATTCTAGGTTCTTTTCTAGTGTCTTGGGGATCCAAGAAGCAAAACTCAGTGGACTAATCTACAACTGAGGCTGATATGTGGCAGCAACATCGTACTGCACTTAGTTTCTATGGATAAGACAGCAGCTAAGGGACTATGGTATATTTATTGATTGTGTTCCCATTTTCTGTGATAACACCAGTGCCATAAATATTGCTAAAAATCTATGTCTGCACAAGAGAACCAAGCACATTGAAATTATACATTACTTTCTAAGAGACAATGTTAAAAAGGGGGATATTTCAATTAACTTTTGTAAAACTGAAGATCAAATTGCTAATATTTTTACGAAAGCTCCCTGTAGGGATTACTTTGAAAGGAATATTCTAGAACTAGGTCTAATCAACTCTTCCCACTAAAATAAATCCAAGTGATTGGCTAGAAATGGAATAATAAGATGTAGATAATTAAGTACAATGTGTTTAATTCAGTTGTGTGCTTGTATTAAGCTCACACACTTGCTTGGAAAATCTGAGTGATAACTATGTTGTATAATACTAATATAAATTGTTGAAGCTTTATTGCGGAAACAAATAAAGAGTTGCTAAGGATTTGGTTCTTTGACTCAGGTACGTGCCATACTGTCTTAAGTCACTACGACTTTATATCATAAAATTATTGCTATACTTAGACTTTTAATTCTATTGATGTCACTTCTAATCATCTTTTAGTCAAAGACTAATGGGCAATCCTAGTGCAATTAGAGATCGATTACTCTTGCAATCCTAACAGTCAAAGTAATCGTTAGAAGAGCCCCGTTAGAACTCAAATTCGATCACCTTCTCTCTTCCGGTCAAATCAGGAGTAATGCCTTTAAAAGGTTCTTATGATCAGGTTCTCAGACCTTACTGTTTCTCTCAAACCCTAAGTAAGAATCAAAAGCAATTATCAAGAACTAATTCTCTCTTTCTCTTATTCGAGTCTCTCATCTAATCACCATGCCTAAAGCTAGTCAAACACTCTCTAAAGCTAAATCATCAACCAATGTTGAAGCAAAATGCAAAATCATGAAGCCCAAATCAAAGAAAAGTGCCAAGCCAAGCGAACCCACACCCACACTTGTTGCTTCTCCTTCGATATCCTCCATAACATCTACATCATCATCCCCTATTCCTATTGTTCATACTATTCACATCTCCATTGTAACACCTCCTCCAAAATGTGAAGATCCAAAAGGTCATCACTTGTTTTGAAATTAAATTCTATGTTCCGAGTCCTTAAAAACATCATTTTGTATCACCTCAATTTGAGTGCATAGTTCGGGAGTACATTCGAAAAGCCATTATGTGAAAATCTGTGAAAAAGGATAAATTTTGCTTTTAAAATGAATTTAAGATGACTTCGGTCAATATTTTGGATAAACGGATCCGGACCCGTGATTTGACGGTCCTGGAGGGTCCGTAGGAAAATATGGGACTTGGGCATATTCCCGGAATCGAATTTCGAGGTCCCAAGCCCGAGAAATAAAATTTTGAAGAAAATTATTTAACTGAAATTTTAAGAGTTTTTGGAAGTTTGAATGTAGTGGAATTTGATGGTATCGTGCTCGTATTTTGGTTTCGGAGCCTCGTACATGTCTTATATGGTATTTAAGTTGACGTCGTAAAATTTGATAGGAAATGGACTTGATATGTCGTGAATAGGACCTAAGATTTTTCTTTTATTTTGTTGCTAAATTCATAGTTATTGATGTTATTTTGATAATTTGAGCAGGAGCAAGTCCGTATGATGTTATTGGACTTGCGTGCATGTTTGGTTTGGAGCCCCGAGGGCTCGGATGAGTTTTGAATAAGCCATAGAGTGAATTTAGACTTAGGAAAATTACTGGTGTGTTGCAGGTCTACAGGCTTTGCAATTGCAAAGTGTGGCTCGCAAATGCGAGCTCACATTTGTGAAGTACTATCGTATTTGCGAAGATGGCCTGGGCAGGCCTTGACCGCAAATGCGACCATTTTATCGCAAATGCGGAACGGCTAAAGTCGCAAATGTGATTGTTTTCTTGCAAACGCAAAGCTTAGTGGATTTTTCCAAGGTCACAAATGCAACAAATTCTTCGCATTTTCGAAGATAGCAGGCCCTAAAGGGGTTCGCAATTGCGAACCTTGGTTGCAATCGTGACATCAAAGACCAGTTAATTAGGACTTAGACGCATTTTTCTCCATTTTTCAAACCTTCGCAAAACCTAAACACTTTTGGACAATTTTCTAAAGAAAAGTTCGTCTCCAAACCAATTGTAAGTCACTTCTAACTCATTTTCTTTAATCTGTAACATCTTTTCACATGATTTCAATCTAAAATCAAGGGTTTTCATACGGGAAATTGGGTGTTTTGAATAGAACTTAGGATTTTCAAATTTTGGGGATTTGGACCTCGATTTGAGATCCGATTTCAAAACAAATTACATATTTGAGTTCGTAGGTGAATGGGTAATTAGGTGTTGGTTTGAATCTCGAGTTTCGACCATTTGCGCCCAGGGTCGTTTTTTTTTAACTTTTTGGGAAAACTTTTGAAAACCTATTTTCATGTATTATAATTGATTCATTTAGCATTTATTGATATCGTTAAGTATATTGTGGCTAGATACAAGCGAATTGGTGGTGGAAACAAGGGGTAAAGCGGTAGTTGAGGCTTGAATTGTGTTGTGGCATCAAGGTAAGTGTTTGGTCTAACCTTAGCTTGAGAGATTAGGAGTCGGGTCTTATTTGCTATGTGTTAATTGATGAGTATGACGTATAGTCATGGTGACGAGTATCTATATGTTGGTAAAAGCATGCCCGTGAGTCTTATGCTATGATCAATATGACTCTGTTTCGTATTGTTCATGCTTTATATGATGATTTCTATTGTTGAACAAGGCTTGTGGAAGTATTATTGGTAATTGAACATTGAAGAGCAATGGCTCAAGTGGTAAAATGATTTGTGGAAGTATTATTGGCAATTGAACATTTTAGAATGTTGGCTCAATTTTTGAATTGAGTAGTGAAGTAAATGTGAAAATGAGAAGAGGTTTATGATATTGTCTCCCTTGCCAGGATGTTGTTAATTTTGATGTTATCTCCCTCGCCGGGTTGTTTATTGTTTTTTATATTGTTTACCTTGCCGGGATATGGTTGTTATACTATTGTTCCCTTGCCGGGATTTTATTGATTCCCTTGCCCTTATTGCTTTGCGATTGTTGTTTGGGTAAGGAAGAATGTAAAAGCACGAATGGTGATGTCATGCATAATATTTGTGAGAGAGTGTTAATATACGAAGGGTGATGTCGTGCCGATATTATAAGGTTAAAGCATGAAGGGTGATGTCGTGCCGCACGATATACAATTTTGTGACATGCTATGAGTGATAATGCATGAAGGATCATTTTGTGCCATGATTATGTGAGGTAAAAGCACGAAGGTTGATGTCGTGCAGATTATATTGATTTTTATGGTGAGGACGAGGGTAAAAGCTCGAAGGGTGATGCTGTGCACTTGTCTTTGATTCTCTAATTCTTGCTGATATTTGAGTTATGGTGTTCTTTACGGTTATTTATTGGTTTTCTGTTTTTACTTGATTTCCCTGCAACATGTTTTTTCGCCTCCTATCTTTACTTGTACATTTCTACCTTTATTTTTCCACTGTATATAATTTAACTGCACGAATTTATTTGGTAGTCTGGTCCTAGCCTCGTTACTACTTCGCCGAGGTTAGGCTAGGCACTTACAAACACATGGGGTTGGTTGTGATGATACTACACTCTGCACTGTGTGTAGATCCCGGTGCTGCAACTTTTGGACCGCAGTAAGATTGTTGCCTTCAGTCCATTCAGGCGACCCGAGGTAGTCTTGTAGGCGTCCGCAGGCCTTGGCATCTCGTTCTATTATTTCCTTTCTATTTTTACTTATTCAGATACAGAATCGTGTATTTCTGTTCAGACGTTATTCGTAGTATTCATACATGGTCCGTGACAATGTGGCACCAAATTCTAAGTAGAGTTGTACTTAGACTTCCGTAATTTGTATTAACCTAAATTACCAAATTTTGTCTTCCGCACTATTTTTTGGTTATTATTATTTCTGTTGCTTTTGTTATGTTTTGGAATTTCTAAGGGATTAAAGATGAAAATGGTTAAATAATTGGATTAATTGGCTTTCTTAGCTTTTACTCGTAAATGCCATCATGACTCCCGAGGATGGGAAATTCGGGTCGTGACAAGTTGGTATCAGAGCTAAAGGTTGCTTAGGTCTCACAATTCATGGACAAGTTCAGTAGAGTCTGAGGGATCAGTACGGAGACGCCTGTATTTATCCCTAGAGGCTACAGAGGTAGGAAAAAACTTCACATCTATTCTTTTCTGTCGTGTGACTTGATTTATCAATGTTAACTGAACTTCTACTCTGTTCTCTCACAGATGGTGAGAAAATGCACCGCTTCATCAGCTGACTAGCAGCCCGAGGCCCCAGTAGTAGCTATTGCAAGGGGCAGAGGCCGTGCTAGGGCCAGAGGTAGAGGCAGAGCTCAGCCTAGAGTTTGAGCAGCAGCACCAGCGGCGGAGCCTCAGGTTGAGTTTGACGACGAGGTTCCAGCCTAATTAGCTCCAACAGGACCAACTCAGGTCCCAGAGGGGTTCATCGCCACCCCGGTACTTCAGGATGCTCGGGTCTGTCTAGTGGCCTTATGGAGAGTGTAGCCCAGCAGGCTTGATTCTTGTAGCACCAGCCGTCTCTCAGGCTGGAGGAGGAGCCCAGACTCCTGTTGCTCGCACTCCGGAGCAGATGGCTCCCCAGTTTCGGACTCCAGCATCTCAGCTAATTGGGGTAGTTTAGCCTGGTATTGTGGCACAGAGCGGAGAGGGGCCTGCTATGTTTGATGATGCCTTGTGGAGATTGGAAAGGCTCACCAAGCTCTTATCTACCACTTACAGTGGTGCATCTTCTGAGGATCCCTAGGACTATTTAGACAGTTTTCTTGAGGTTCTCAGGAACATGGGAATTGTGGAGACCAATAGAGTCGACTTTGCTGCTTTTCATTTGTCTGGATATGCCAAGACTTGGTGTAGAGATTATTGTTTGGTTAGACCAGCCGGGTCACCAGCTTTGACTTGGGATAAGTTTTCTTAGTTATTTCTAGAGAAGTTTCTTCCTATCACTAAGAGGGAGAACTATTAGAGGCAGTTTGAGCGTCTCCAACAGGGTTCTATGACTGTCACTCAGTATGATACCATATTCATTGATTTGGCCCGTGATGCTCTTCTCATACTTCCCACTCAAAGAGAGAGAGAGAGTGTGTGTGAGGAGGTTCATTGAGGGACTTGTTCAGCCTATTCGATTGTAGATGGCTAAGGAGACAGTGAGCGAGATTTCCTTTCAGGATGCGGCCAATGTGGCCAGATGAGTTGAGATGGTTCTATCACAGGGGTTGGTCAGAGGTCAAACAAGACCTTATCATTCTGGTAGGTTCAGTGGTGCCTCGTTTGGAGGTAGATTCTTTTGGTAGGGGCCATTCTTCCAGGCCATTTCATTCAGCACTTCAGGCTTCTCACAGTGCTCTAAGTGGTCATGGTTCTCAAACGCAATACTATGATCAGTTGTCCTACAGTACACCACCAGCTCCTATCAGTACACCGCCGCCCCAGAGTTTTCAGGGTGGTCATTAAGGCCGTCAGGGTCAGTAGTCTCAACAACCTAGGGCTTGTTATACTTTTGGTGATACGAGGCATATTTCTAGATTTTTCCCTCGAGTAGCGAGCAGCGAGCAACATCAAGGTTCTCGTGCCATAGTTTAGGCACCGAGTGTTCCACAACTCGCTCAGCCATCTAGAGGTGGAGGTAGAGGTGCTAGAGGTGGAGGTAGAGGTATTAGAGGTGTAGCTCAGGCCGCTAGAGGTGGAGGAGGCCAACCAGCAGGAGGCCGTCCCAGAGATGTAGTTTAGAGTGGTGGGGCCAGCCCCAATGTTATACTCTTCCAGCCAAGCCTGAGGCTGAGGCTTCTGATGTAGTTATCACAGGTAAGTTCTGGTTTGTAGCAGAGATGCTTCAGTTCTATTGGATCCAGGATCTACATACTCCTATGTGTCATCTTATTTTGCATCGTATCTGGTCATGCCTAGTGATTCCTTGAGTGCTTATGTATATGTGTCTATACTGTTGGATCATTCTACTATGGTAGATTGTGTCCATCATTCATGTATAGCAGTAATTGGGGGTCTTGAGATTCGTGTAGATTTGTTACTTTTGGATATGGTTGATTTTGATGTCATATTGGGGATGGACTGGTTATCACCTTACCATGCTATTTTGGACTGTCATGCCAAGACTGTGACCTTAGCCTTACCGGTGTTGTCTCATTTAGAGTGGAGGGGGACTCCTGGTCATTCTACCCGTAGTGTTATCTCATATATGAAGGCTCGGCGTATGGTCGAGAAGGGGTGTTTGGCCTATTTGGCATATGTTTGTGATTCTAGTGTTGAGATCCCTTCTATGGATTCTCTACCTGTTGTTCATGAGTTTCTTGAGGTTTCCCTTCAAACCTGCTAGGTATGCCACCCGACAGGGATATTGACTCTGCATCAATTTGGCTCCGGGCACCCAGCCCAGTTCCATTCTGCCATATCATATAGCCCCGTATGACTTGAAAGAATTGAAGGAGCAGTTGTAAGACTTGCTTGATAAGGGATTTATTAGACCTAGTGTCTCACCTTGGGGTGCGCCGGTGTTGTTTTTTAAGAAGAAGGACGGATCGATGAGAATGTGTATAGATTGCCGGCAGTTGAACAAGGTTATAATCAAGAATAAGTATCCATTGCCGAGGATTGATGATTTGTTTGATTAGCTTCAGGGTGCCAAGGTATTTTCGAAGATTGACTTGAGATCTGGCTACCATCATTTGAGGATTAGGGCATCTGATGTCCCTAAGACAGCTTTCTGCACCCGGTACGGGCATTATGAGTTCTTGGTGATGTCATTTGGGTTGACAAATGCCCCAGCAGTTTTTATGGATTTGATGAACCGAGTGTTCAAGACTTACTTGGATTTGTTTGTGATAGTCTTCATTGATGATATTTTGATCTATTCCAGCGGCCGGAAGGAGCATGAACATCATGTGAGAGTTGTTCTTCAGACTTTGAGAGATAGTCAGTTGTACGCTATGTTTTTGAAGTGTGAGTTTTGGTTGGGATCAGTTGCTTTCTTGGTTCATATTGTATTAGTAGAGGGTATTCAGATGGACCCAAAGAAGATTGAGGCATTCAAGTACTGGCCTAGACCCGTATCAGCTACGGAGATCCGGAGTTTCTTGGGTTTGGCGGGCTATTATTATCAGTTTGTGGAGGGGTTTCATCTATTGCAGCCCCGATGACCAGGTTGATCCAGAAGGGTGCCTAGTTCAGGTGGTCGGACGAGTGTGAGGTGAGCTTTCAGAAGCTCAAGACAGCTTTGACTACGACGCCAGTGTTGGTTTTGCCCACAAGTTCAGGGTCATATACAGTTTATTGTGATGCATCTCGTATTGGACTTGGTTCGGTGTTGATGCAGGATGGGAAGGCCATTGTTTATGCTTCACGACAGTTGAAGATTCACGAGAATAATTATCTAGTTCATGAGTTGGAGTTAGCAACCATTGTTCACGTGCTGAACATTTGGAGGCACAATTTATATGGCATGTCATGTGAGTTTTTCACGGATCACAAAAGTTTGCAATACTTGTTCAAGTAGAAGGAGCTAAACTTGAGGCAGAGAAGGTGGATGGAGCTACTGAAAGGTTATGATATCACCATCTTATATCATCAGGGGAAGACCAATGTAGTGGTCGATGCTTTGAGTAGGAAGTCAATCGGTATGGGTAGTCTTGCATATATTCCGGTCGGTGAGAGGCCACTTATTTTGGATGTTCAGGCTTTGGCCAATCAGTTTGTGAGGTTGGATGTCTCTGAGCCCAGCCTCGTGTTAGCTTGCACAATCTCTCGTTCTATATTATTGTAGCATATTTGAGATCGGCAATATGATGACCCTCATGTGTGTGTCCTAAGGGACACGGTACAGCACGGTGGTGCCAAGTAGGTCACAGTTGGGGATGATGGAGTTTTGAGGATGCAGGGTCGTGTTTGTGTGCCTAATGTGGATAGACTTCGAGTGTTAATTCTAGAGGAGGCCCATAGTTCCCGGTACTCTATTCATCCAAGCACCTCTAAGATGTATCAAGATTTGCGGCAACACTATTGGTGGAAGAGGACCAACAACAACAACAACAACGGCCCAGTATAATCCCATAAGTAGGGTCTGGGGAGGGTAATATGTACGCAGGCCTTAACCCTACCCCGAGGGGCAGAGAGGTTATTTTCAGGAGACCCACGGCTCAAGAAAGCAACAAAAGATGATATATTATTATTATTATTAGTACACTCATAACAAAATAACATAACATAACATAAAATAACAAATAACAAAATAAAAGCATTAAAAGAAATACAAACCATACGAAAAAGATAGAAGATATAATAATATCCAGCAGATAAAGCCTTGCATCAGTAGCGGACCAGTAGAATCCTAAGACTAAAATCCTAAGACTAACTCCTAACTGGCTAGTCTCACTCTAGTGCTCTATAGAAATATTCATAACTTCACCCTAATCTACAAAGAAGAGGATAAAGAAGGATATTGATGCGTATGTGGCTCGGTGTTTGAATCGTCAGCAGGTGAAGTACGAGCATTAGAGACCTGGTGGTTTGTTTCAGAGGATTGAGCTTCCCGAGTGGAAGTGGGAGCGTATCACTATGGACTTTGTTGTTGGACTTCAATGGACTCAGAGGAAGTTCGATGCAGTATAGGTTACTGTTGATAGGCTGACCAAGTCAGCACATTTCATTCCTGTGGAAGTCTCCTATTCTTCTGAGAGGTTAGCTGAG
>MU768855.1:43005-84628 GCA_026770625.1 Nicotiana glauca
CGGATGGCTCCTTACAAGGCTTTATCTGGTAGGTGGTGTCGGTCACCGATTGGGTGGTTTGTGCTGGTAAAGGCTCGGTTGTTGGGTATGGATATAGTAAAGGATGGCTTGGACAAGGTCAGGATCATTCAGGATAGGCTTTATAATGCTCAATCTAGGAAAAAGAGTTATGCCAACCGTAAGGTTCGTGATGTGACATTCATGGTCGGCGAGCGGGTGTTGCTTCGGTTGTCGCCTATGAAGGGCGTGATGAGATTTGGAAAGAAGGGAAAGCTTAGCCCTAGATTCATTGGCCCGTTTGAGATTCATGATCGAGTGGGAGAGGTGGCTTACAGACTTGCATTGTCGTCGAGCTTATCATCTGTGCACCCAGTGTTTCATGTGTCCATGCTTCGGAAGTATCACGGCGATCCATCCCACGTGTTAGACTTCAGAACTATCCAGTTGGAAAAGGACTTGTCCTATGAAGAGGAGCCGGTAGCTATTCTAGATCGGCAGGTTTGTCAGTTGAGATCGAAGAGTTTCCCTTTCGTTCGTGTTCGGTTGAGAGGTTATCCTGTTGAGGCATCGACCTAGGAGTCTGAGTTCGATATGTGGAGCCGTTATCCCCATATTTTCTCTGACTCAGGTACTTCCTTTTTATGTCCGTTCGAGGATGAACGGTTGTTTTAGAGGTGGAGAATGTGATGACCCTTACTTATTTTGAAAGTAAATTATGTGTTTTGAGTCCTTAAAAACCTCCGTTTGTCTCACCTAGATTTGCGTACGCAGTTTGGGAGTGCATCCGGAAAGCCATTATGTTAAAATCCATGAAAAATGATAAATTTTACTTTTAAAATGAATTTAAGTTGACTTCTGTCAACATTTTGGGTAAACGGACCCAGACCCATGATTTGACGGTCTTAGAGGGACAGTAGGATATGGGATTTGGGCGTATGCCCAGAATCAAATTCCGAGGTCCCAAGCCCGAGAAATGAATTTTTCAAAAAAATTGTTTAACTGAAATTTTAGGAATTTTTGGAAATTTGAATGTAGTGGAATTGATGGTATCAGGCCTGTATTTTGGTTCTAGAGTCCGGTATAGGTCTTATATGGTATTTTAGTTGAGCCCATAAAATTTGGTAAGAAACGGACTCGATATGACGTGAATCGGACCTTCGGTTGATAAAATTTGAACTTAAGAATACCATGGATTTTTCATTGATTTTCATGTTAAATTCATAGTCATTAATGTTATTTTGATGATTTGATCGCACAAGCAAGTCTGTATGATGTTTTTAGACTTGCCTGCATGTTTGGTTTGGATCCCCGATGGCACGAGTGAGTTTTGGATAGTCCACGGAGTGACTTTAGACTTAGGAAAATCGCTGGTGTGTTGCAGGGTTGTACGCTTCGCAATTGTGAAGCCTGGCTAGCAAATGCGAGCTCACATTTGCAAAGATGGCCTAGGCAAGCCTTGATCGCAAATACGACCATTTAATCGTGAATACAGAAGGGTCAGAGTCACAAATGTGACTGTTTTTCTCGTAAATGCAACATATTCTTCCCATTTGTGAAGATAGCAAGTCCTAAAGGGGTTCACAATTGTGAACCCTAGTAACAATTGCGACATCAGAGACCAGTTAATTGGGACTTAGACGCATTTTTCTCCATTTTTCAAACCTTCTACAAACCTAAACACTTTTGGGCGATTTTTTTGAAGAAACGTTCATCTCCAAACCAATTGTAAGTCATTTCTAACTCATTTTGTTTAATCTATAACATCTTTTCACATGATTTCAATATAAAATTAAGTGTTTTCATGGGGGGAAATTGGGTGTTTTGGGTAGAACTTAAGATTTTTTAAACTTTGGGGATTTGGACCTCGATTTGATGTCCAATTTCAAAACAAATTACATATTTGAGTTCGTGGGTAAATGGGTAATCGGGTTTTGGTTCGAACCTCGGGTTTTGACCATGTGAGCCCAGGGTCAATTTTTTTTTACTTTTTGGGAAAAACTTTAGAAAACCTATTTTCATGCATTAGAACTGATTTATTCAGCATTTATTGATATCGTTAAGCATATTGTGGGTAGATACAAGCGAATTGGTGGTGGAAACAAGGGGTAAAGTGGTAGTTGAGGCTTGAATTGAGTTCGTGGCATCGAGGTAAGTGTTTGGTCTAACCTTAGCTTGAGGTATTAGGAGTCGGGTCTTATTTGCTATGTGTTAATTGATGAGTACGACGTATAGGCATGGTGACGAGTATCTATATGTTGGTGTCAATCATGCTAATGAATCTTATACTATGATTAATATGACTCTGTTTCGTATTGTTCATGCTTTGTATGATGATTTCTATTGTTGAAAAAGGCTTGTGGAAGTATTATTGGTAATTGAACATTGAAGAGCGATGGCTCAAGTGGTAAAATGATTTGTGGAAGTATTATTGGCAATTGAACATTTTAGAGCATTGGCTCAAGTTGTGAATTAAGTTGTGAAGTAAATGTGGAAAAGAAAAGAGGTTTATGATATTGTCTCCCTTGCCGGGATGTTGTTACTTTTGATGATATCTCCCTCGCAGGGA
Organism: Nicotiana glauca; assembly: GCA_026770625.1. NCBI lineage: Eukaryota > Viridiplantae > Streptophyta > Magnoliopsida > Solanales > Solanaceae > Nicotiana > Nicotiana glauca. Next base: position 45,572 of record MU768855.1, read on the forward strand.
TATTTATTGCTTTTGATATTGTTTCCCTTGTTGGGATATGGTTGTTATATTATTGGTTCCTTGCCAGGATTTTATTGTGATTTTATTGATTCCCTTGCCCTTATTGATTTGTGATTGTTGTTTGGGTAAGGAAGAGTGTAAAAGCACGAAGGGTAATGCCGTGCATGATATTTGTGAGAGAGTGTTAATGCACGAACGGTGATGTTATGCCGATTTTGTGAGGTTAAAGCACGAAGGGTGATGTCGTGCCACACGATATACAATGACGTGCCATGATATGAGTGATAATGCACGAAGGATCATTCTGTGCCATGATTATATGAGGTAAAAGCACGAAGGGTGATGTCATGCAGATTATATTGATTCTTATAGTGAGGACGAGTGTAAAAGCACGAAGGGTGATGCCGTGCACTTGTCTTTTATTGCCTGATTCTTGCTGATAATTGAATTATGGTGTTCTTTATGGTTATTTATTTATTTTTTGTTGTTACTTGATTTCCCCACTGCATGTTTTCCCCCTCCTATCTTTACCTGTACATTTCTGCCTTTATTTTTCCATTGTATATGATTTAACTGCACATGTTTATTTGGTAGTCTGGTCCTAGCCTCGTCACTACTTCACCAAGGTTAGGCTAGGCACTTACCAGCACATGGGGTCGGTTATGCTGATACTACACTCTGCACTATGTGCAGATCTCGGTGCTTCAGCATTTGGACCGCAGTGCGGTTGCAGCCTTTAGTCTATTCAGGCGATCCGAGGTAGTCCTGTAGGCATCCGCAGGCCTTGGTGTCTCCTTCTATTATTTCCTTTCTGTTTTTATTAATTCAGAGATGGAATCGTGTATTTCTATTCTGTCTTTATTTGTAGTATTCATAGATAGTCCGTGACATTGTAACACCAAATTCACGGTAGAGTTGTACTTAGACTTCCGCAGATTATATTAATCTAAATTACCAAATTTTGTCTTCTGCACTATTTTTATTATTATTATATCTGCTGCTTTTGTTATGTTGTTTGGAATTTCTAAGGGATTAAAAATGAAAATGGTTAAATAATTGGATTAATTGGCTATCCTAGCTTTCGCTAGTAGGCGCCATCACGACTCCCAAGTGTGGAAAATCTGAGTCGTGACACAAAACAACCTACCCATGCACTTGAGCTCCCTGTGAAAAATACCTCTAGGTCAACAAAGGTCAAAGATACTCCAAGAAAAATATCTCAAGAAAGTGCCTGATATTGCTATGCATGGTGACACTATAGCTAAGGAATCTCTTGTTCGGGGGGAATTAATATCAGTCACTACTAATCAGGTACAACATCCTCCTTCCAAACTAGATGGTTTGGTGTCTTCTATAGATGTTGCACCCCTAGATACTCTCCTACCCACGACTGTGATGCTAGTAGTGAAGAAATTTACTATAGAAAATGGTGTAGGGGATCTGGGAAATGAGGTAGATACAACGGTTGTAGAGCCTGTGGTTGCGGGGGAAGGAAGTAAAGAACCTGTGCAAAAGGAGGCTTCTAATGTCATTTCTTTCAGTTAGATTGAGGATGAGAAAGATGAGGGGATAAAAAGAGGAAGAAGAAGTTGCGAACAGTCTAAAGGAATATGATGCTCAAAATATAGCCAATGAAGAAGAAAAGAGTGAGAATAAGGGAGCATCTGGAGATGAGAAGGAGATTGATATGGAGGATAAAGTAGGTGAACAGAGTAAGGATTCTTAAGAAGAAAAATATTGTAAAGAAGAGGAAGTTTATGAAAGTGAGGGTGAGGATCAATAAAACGTAAGCGAGCCTGAAGGAGGTGATGAAGAGAATGAGGAAGAAGAAGGGAATGTGAGTGAGGAATCTAAACGTTCCATGACAATTGGAAACATTGTAACTGGTGAAGCGACAAGTGCTCAAGAACCTGGGTCTCTATTAACTTCTTTCACTGGAGATGAAGAAGTTAGCAATGATGAACATGATGTACCACTATCTGAGGTAGGGAAGAAATCCAGGAAGACCCTTGTGAAAGCTACAAAGTCAGCAATATTAGCAAGGAAAAAAGTGGTTCCTATTTCCAAAACTCCTCTCGCAAGGAGTAAAACAAAGAATGTTGATGCATAAATCATTAAGGAGTTTAGAAGTTCAAAGAAGCCAAAGAAGAAGATTTCAATTGTGGAACCTGTCATTGAGTTGGATGGAGAAGATGAGTCTGACTCTGCCTTGCCAGCAAAGTCTGCTAAGCCAAAGAAAAAGGGTGCCGAAATCAGCAAAGCCGATACCTCTTCTCCAAGGGCCAGTAGGGGTAAGACAAGAAAAAATATGCCAACTGCAGTTGATCGACTCATTGAGTTCGGGAACAGAAAAATGCTTAATCAGAAGATTCTTGCGAACACTGATGAGAAGGGGATGACTTAACTGGTTGAAAAAACTTGAACTACAGGGGTGGAAGCACATGTTTGTCAAAGCTTTCCCCCAGTATGTGTTCCTGTTGTGGTGGAGGTCTATGCAAATTTCACATTGATGGGAAGGTAGTCAAGAGTAAGGTCGGGGACTTTGACATGGAGTTTGATGCTGAGGAGATGGGGATGCTTCTTAATATCTCTTCCGTGGTATTTGACAATTACTTAAAGAAGAAGTGGCCAGCCATAGATAATGATGTTGACACTGGCATTGTTGTCACCACGAAGTTCTCCCAAAAGTTTGAACTAGATGCTCCCCAAAAAGTGTACAAGACTGATATGACTCTCTTCTATAAGTTATTGTTTCATATTGTCAACTATTTCATTCTTCAGAGGTATGAGAGAAGGCATGAAGCTAATCTCCTGGACATGGCTGTGATGGAGCTGCTTGACACTGATAGACCTATCAATCTTCCTAGCCCGATGATTCAACACATTGCAAGAGATGCAGATACTTCCAAACCCAAGCGTGTTATGCCATATAATTTCATGTTCACAGATTTTTTTGACAAGCTCAACATTGCCTTACGTAGATTAAGTTTGGAAACCGCAAATGATATTTTAGATGTTGTTAACCTCAAGTAATATGGGTAAGAGGAGATCAAGGTTACATGAACCACATGATTTGTTATTCTTCCTTGGAGCATTAGGGTTGCAGAGCTCAGCAAGAGGTTAGAGTTGGCTATTGAAGAGAATGCCAAGCTTCGTGAAAACAATAATGAGTTGAGAAAGAAAACAAAGCAACTCAGGGAAGATCTCAGAAGAGACAGGGAGGCTCATGCTCAAAATATTGCCATCCTTGTGAAAGCTTTGAACCCATCTGCTTCTCACCCATAAACTTTTTCCTTCCCAGTGTCCTTAGTTCTTTTGCTACCAATGATGCCTTATCTTTTGTTCCTTTTGTCTTAGTTTGAGTAGTTTGTAGTATGTTTAGTTTACTTTATTCTAATGATAAAGACATATTTTATTTTAATGATGAAGACAAGGTCTTGGGCTTCTTTTGGCACAACTTAATATTTCCTATTGCTCTGCTTTAATGCTTTGTACTATGTTTGATCATCAACCTAGTCTATTTGCCTTTTCTTAAGCTTGTGTCGTAGACCGTTTGGCCTTAAATCTTACATTATCTCTGCTTAATGTGAAACATTTTTTTGTATTTTTTTATAATGCCAAAAGGGGGAAGATAAGGTTGGGAAGGCTGTGAACATACATGTCTGTCAATAGTACTTGGTGTGATTATGTAGTTCTTTTATTTTATTATCTGGTTCTGTAGTGTACAAAGTTTTTCAACATCAAAAAGGGAAATTTGTTGAGTATTGGAGTTTTGATGATTAACAATGTATGACTAAAAATTGAAAGAACCAGATCTTCAACATAGTTGCTTAGCTGCTCTACAGGACCAGCTCCTCGGGAGAAAGAATCAGCTCTTCATGAGTAATATTTGTATGTCTTTACAAGACATCAACTTTATCTCAAAGTTAACAGGTTCGAGTTTGGTAGAAGATGGTTGCTATAAATGATAAGGGATGTTGCTCCAGAATATATGGATAATTCAGTCAGAGACAAAAGTTCCAAAGCTTGTGGAATCTGGAACAGCAGGAGTCCTATCAATTAGGAAGTTGATTATGAATAGGACTCCTATAAGATCTCAAGTTGCGTTTTAAATAGGATCGATTTTAGACTTATGAACTATCCTTTCACATATCAACTTAAGAGTCATAAATTGTTTTACTCATGTTGAGTACTTGCCTTGTTCCTCCTAAGTCAGTCTAGTAATGTGTTTTAGCTAATTGAGTTGTAATCAAGTGTCATAAACAATTAGTGAGTTAGAGTGAGTGTTTTGCTTTACAAGTTAGAGTAACTTGTAAATCAAATAGGAGCAGTAGGAATATCGGAGAGTATTTAACTACAGTCTTGTAATTGATACATTTTGGCTCTTTGTTCTAGTGGAGTTGGAGTTGAAAATCTTACGTGGTAGATCGTGGTTTTTCACCTTTCTGAGCCGAGTGATTTTTCACGTAAAAAGTCGTTGTGTTCATTTTATTCCTTGTCTACTTTATGCTTAAGAAATACAGTAAAGAATCAAATTCTTTAGTAATTCATACGGGCACTCAAACTAACAAACAACTAGTGGAAATGTACTTTGCTAAGCGAGACCTCCTCTAACTCTCTGCAAGGAGATTGAAATATTGAAGAATTTGTCTTGTTACTCCCGCAGTTTCAATGGAGATGAACTAGTTTAACTAGACACGAAGTATAAGAGAAAAGATGGAGACTTTGAATTTTGTGATCGTAAAAGCTTGAGGGGTAAATGCTTTGTCGGGTCATGACATTTCTATGGTTAACATGAAAAGTTTAAAATTGAATTATTTTTAACTATAGAAATGTGTCGTTCTTTTTTAAACGAACTAGTAAGGAAAGTGTGTCATTTAAATTAAAACGGAGGGAGTACTATTTTTGCAAAGTATAGGACAAATAGGTGATATGATATGTCATTTCAGTATACTAGTTGTTCTTTTACATCTTTGGCTATTTCTTTGGTCCTGAAGAAATACGTGGCCAAATCCTGATTCATGTGCTGTAGAAAGACCACGGATTCCTTCAACACATACCGTAAGAAGTGGGAAAAGGGACTGCTTTAGGCCAAATTCAGCCAAGTCAAAATAAGTTAAATTAATAACCGGGTCATCATTTACTCTGTTCAAAATTTACCTTACGTTAAAGAATAGTGTTGTGCATTAAGTTTCCGTTATGCACGAAATCCGAAAAAAGATCGGATCACAAGGATTTATAGTACGCAACCTTACCCTGCTAGTTTGATTTGCAATCTCCAAAGTTTGATTTTGTATGTGGGGGTTTAGGTAGGGGTGGGCATTCGGTCGGTTCGGTTCGGTTATTCGGTTTTGTAAAAATAGTAACCGAAACCGAACTGAAATAAGTTCGGTTCAGTTCGGTATTTCTAATTTCGGTTCGGTTTTCGATTTGAACATTATCATATTGGACTCCTTCTATTTAATAATATGACCGGCTAATTTATTGATTTTTTCCAAAACTTCAAAATTATTGGAAATATGGTGTTTATAGAAAAAAATAGACTAAACTGTGCACACTATTATGGATCATAAAATTCAAACATAGTGTAAATTACAACTCTGTGTGAAATTCTCCCGGTATCTATCACATTTGCTATGGAAGTTTTAACAGACTGAAAGTCTTTAAGATTGGAAAGTTGATAGACTTACTTAATTGAGTTGAGTCTTTGATAGATTGGACCTAATAATATTAATTTATTACATATGGGTTTAGCCTATATATAACTTAAAGAACATATATGCTAATAATTCGGTTTTTCGGTTAACCGAACTAAAAAATTTAATAACGAAACCGATCGAAAAAATCGAATAACCGAAACCGAAATAAATAAAATCGGTTCGGTCGGTTTATTCGGTTCCGATCGAAATATGCCCACCCCTAGGTTTAGGTTGCATTTTGACTTGTTAGGTAATATATTTCACCCATTTTGATCCAATAGTTTGATGGATTATTTCGAATTCAACCAATTGGATCGATTCAACAAACGGGTTATGGCGAGGCACAAGCATACATGTAAATATATGTAGTCGACAAGTAATACAAAGAAGATATCATACCCTCGTGGGCTTATAATTAACTACGTCACTAGCTCAAATTATTTATGAGTTGTTCGTTCAAATAAATTTTCGAGAAGTGACTGTTATTCTAATTAACTACAACTACTGTGAGAATTAACAAAAAAGCAAATAGGCAAAAATACAAGCACAACATAGGAACAATTTAGGAGAAAGATTAATGAGATGAGCATATTCCGGGGTTATGGGATTAATGTCAATAATATTGAATTTTTTCCTTAATTAAATAGTTGATATACCTGGCTTATTGACTAATATGGTTATATTGCACACAACGTCCTTTCGTTGTTTTGCTTGCCTATTCAAGTCAACCTAATACTTATAAGTCTATACGGTCAGAGTCAACTAGAATGCATGCATAATTCCGTCAATAATAATCAAGTAAAATAATTAGGTAATTCCCGAATTTATAAACTTACTTTATTTAATCCTATAGGCAATCTAAAGTTCTCACTTTCGAGTTCAACTAATGATTCGTAGATAATATTTTAGTCCTAGCTATGTAGTAAAATAATAAAAAAATAGAACTAATAAAACGAATCACTATGATATAATTAGGTAAGCAAAATAACCGTTCAATGTCAATAATCAAGAACTCCCCATTACCCCATAACGGGAGTTTAGCATTCTTCTTCCCAATAATTAGTATTTGAACAATCAAGTTTGAAACTATAAAAGTACAAATACTATTGGGAAGAAGAATGCTACGATTTCACGCTCCACACGTGTTCCACAACAATTGTTGCCTCCCAAAAATATGTCCAATCCCCTTCAAAATGAGTTTAATAGGTATTTATAGAGTAGGTATAAAGCCTAGGCCAAAGTAACGAACTCCAAAATTGAGAAGGAAATAAAACCAGTTCGAACACACGCGCCTGCACATTTCCCATTAATGGCACAGTAATACCACGGCCTCGCGTTGTGTGGTGCAGGGGGACTTGGCGCATTTGGCTCAGCCTTGCGGCATCTAAGATGTGAATTTTTGAATGCCTCATGCCCCTCGTTCATTTCGTGCTCTACTTCATCGTTTTTAATACCATTTTGCGTAACGTCTCTCCAATTCATGTCCAAATATTCTAATATATAAAATTAATTCAATTGAGCTTAAAAGTTGCACAAATTATCATTATTATATATAAATATAAGACAAGTAATGTCATAAAATATAAATTTATAGCCAAACATCAAGTCATAACTTAACCCTTTTAAACTTGGACATGTTGATGGATTATTAAAAATGGATTCGTTTTGCCCCCTTCAATGGTAGGATGTCAAAATATGTTAAGACGCTGAGTAAAATTGAATGGTAATTATAATCGAATGGCACGACAAAATAAGATTTCTTTATCTTTAATCAGAGATTTATCGAAAAATAGATAATTTTTTGATAGGAAGTACTAAACCTCTTAGTAGGCATATCCGACACTATCAAAATTAGTTAAACAGTGATCTTAAATAGTAATGGATAGGTACACCAAAAAGAATATGTGACAACACCATAGGTTGTTTGAGTACTACACTTAATTTTCGTATTTTGAGATATCCCGTAGCTTTATTTGATGTTTATTAATTTGCGTGTGTGGTCCTTGTCGTTTTCCAGAAATTTTTTATGTAAAATTTTACTTAAAATGAGGTTTGAGGTGATCACGGTCAAAATTTTTGATAAATAACCTCGGATCGACATTTTGACGATTCTGGTAGGTTCGTACGAAATTTTTGGAGTTGTGCGCATGTCGGTTGGGTCTCGGGTGACCCGGGCGCGTTTTGGCGCATTATGTGAAAGATTATGAAAAATGAACTTTTAAGTTGTAATCTTGAATTTTGATGATTGATTCTTGTTAATTGATATATTATTTTGGTGATTTGATGTAGTGATCGAGTTTGTAGGATGTTATTTCACTTGGGAGCATGTTCCATTTGGAGTCTGAGGGGTTCAAGAGAGTTTTGGATATGTTATTCATGAGTTTGAAACTATTGGTGCAAAGTTGCAGGTCTCGCATTTGTGAGGACCTGATCATAATTGCGCGCCTCACATTTGCAATGCCAGGCACGTAAATACGAACACGGGCTGGGGCAGACACTTCGCATTTGTGAAGTAGACTTCACTTTTGTGAACTTAGCTTGGATCAGTGTCACACCTCCTTTTGGCGCTACCGCACCCCGCGAAGGGTGTAGTAAAGGGAGTTTTTTCCAATTAAAGGACAATTGAAACGGGATTTGATTATTGAGAAAATGGAGTCGCCACTTGAGAGATTAATGGTGTCCCAAGTCACCGGTTTGAATCCCGAATCGAGAAAAAAATTGACTCTGTATTACAATCTACGAACCAGAAATCCGAGACACCAGAGGCACCCAATATCAACTAGAATCCACTGCCGACTCACCATGAGGCCCATATGATTGAGTTGATACACGAAGAAGGGGAGCCAAAGAAACCGTCACAGACAGTGATGATGATTCGTGCCAGCCCAAAAGAAAAGTCGACCGGTGGGGCAGCGGTGGTACAGTTGGAAAAGGTATATGTCAAGCCGGTGGTGGTGAGGGGGAAGAGTTTGCCTACTGTTGCAAAGAATCCAGAGCCGGTCAAAGTAACAGTGCAAGGGAAACCGAGCAAGCCAGCATGCGTAGGGCCAGTTGTTATCAGGCCAGTACTGCATTTGCCGATAACCAGCGAGACCAAAATTAACTTAAAATATTAATCAACTCCTAATAATAATTATCACACAAAATTAAACATAAATTAAAATAAAATCACACAATTTAGACATTAAATGCTATAAATGCAAACATAGCATTATTTTTGTGATTTTTATTTTTGTAAAGCAAACTTAGTTACTCCTAATTGTAAATTAAATCATACATGCAAATGCGACATATTTTATATTTTATATTAATTTAAATAAATAAACATGCACAGACAAATACAAATAATTATCCAAAATGCCGCGAAAAATCTCAAAAATTCCACACAAAGAAAAATTATTTATTTTGAATTTTTAGGAGTAATTCATGTGAGGCAAAAATCACGTGCTCACAATCACATTTGCGACACAGTTCATAGTGAGGATAGCTTTGCATTTGCAAAGCATTACTCACATTGGTGATAGTGGGGCTCTTCACATTTGCGAAGTTTAATTTGCGTCTTCTATGGGTCTGACGATGCACTAATCGCATTTGTGATAAATATTTCGCAATTGCGAGCATCACAATTACGAACAAGAGTTCGCAATTGCAGTGTTCGCAACTAGTAAAAGATGGAAAATTGCGATATAGCTCATTTTGCAATATTTTTTCAATCCTATGCACTTTATAGGTTATTTTTTAACAGGACTTTCTCCTCAAATTCATTGGTAAGCATCTTAAACTCGTTTTCAATCAATTTTAACTACTTTTCATGAAATGTTACATCTAATCTATGAATTTCAAGGTAAAATTTAGAGATTTTGAGTAGAATTTAGGGATTCTGAAAAATTGAGATTTAGATCTCAAATTAAGGTCAAATTTCGAAATAAATTACATAACCGATTTTGGGGACGAATGGGTAATCAAAATTTGGTCCGAATCTCAAATTTCGACGAAGCGGCCCCGAAGTTGGCTAAAGATTGAATATTTTTCATTCGTAGGTAGTTTCTAAAGCTTGTTTGAATGATTATTGACTAGATTTTGTTGGTTTGGAGGCTTGTTCGAAATAAAAGGCCATGATTGATTGTGATTTTATTGGGAAAAGAGGTAAGTAACGTGGTTAATTTTAACTTGAGGAAATTAGGACTTGATTGGTCTATTTGCCACGTGAACTGTGTATGGGGACATCGTATAGCAAGGTGACGAATACATATGCGATATTAGGGGTTAAAGCATGCAGATGAGATTTGCTTTATTTGTATCATGTTTCTTCACTTACCGTGCCTTTCGTGTTTTGGATAGATTGTTTATTCTTTAACTATTTATTTTCGTGTTTATTGCCTATGTTAGAATTGTTGCAATATTAAAAGTTAAATTTGCTTATTCTAGCAGTATGGTTGAAGTCTAAATTGGATTTCCACCTTGTTTGATACATTAGGTTGTTGTTCTTGTTTGGTGAGGAAGACTGAAAAGCACGAAGAGTGTTGTCGTGTCATATTTGTATTTTGATATCATTGTTTGAGTGAATGTGAGGATAAAAGCATGAAGGGTAATGTCGTGTACATGCTTATTTATCATGAGAGGTTAAAGCAAGAAGGGTGACGTCGTGCATATGCAATTTATTATGAACACATGAGGATAAGAGTAAAAACACAAAGGGTGATGTTGTACAGTTATACTTATATAATATGGTGAGAATGAGAGTAAAAGCACAAAGGGTAATATCGTACGAATTTATTGATTTCATTATTTTACTGGTTATCCGGAATGTGAAATTGACTCGTGGCGTCATTGCCCATGTTTTCAAAGAGATTTACTTTATGATTACTTATTCACTATTTCTATCTATTGTCCCTTATACATGTCCCTACCCCATTTTTTCATTTGACTCTTTACTTGCTGTTCTTTTATATTTATTTAATTGTATAGGGTTGATGTAAGTGTCTTGTTTTAGCCTCGTCATTACCTCGTTGAGGTTAGGCTCTACACTTACGGAGTACATCGAGTTCGTCGTATTCCAATTACACTTTTGTACTTCTTGCGCAGATTCTGGTGTTGGTCTCACTGGTGTTTAGCGGAGGCTTGCTCAAATTATATCTCTTTTAGAAGACTTGTGTTTGAGCTGCACGGCGTTAATAGTCCCCTTCCTCATCTTGTTTACTTTTTATCTTGTTTCGAACGATGGTATTTTGTTTCAGACGGTATTCGTAATATTCTAGTTGCTCATGTACTTGTGACTCTAAATTTTTGGGATTAGTATAGACAGTGTTACTTATGGATTTATTACATGTTTCGGAGTATTTCAGTAGTTAATTATTAATAGTTTGTCTTTAATTTGTTAAAACTTGGATAATTCTTTAGCTAACGTTGGCTTGCCTAGCAAGTGGAATGGTCCAATGATTGGGATATGGAGTCATGATACAAGTCATTAAGTAATATAATATATCTCTTTGGAGGAAAATATACTCGATATATTTAAATAATAGTAATATTGGCCATTGCTTTCCTTATGCCCCTATTGACTTCCCAACCTAATGAATGCCGATCTTGTTTATATGTTTTTGAAATTATTGAAGAATTCCAGAATATGTAGTCTTGATTCAAGGAAGATGATGAAGGGTATTTGCTAGAGAGAAGTTAGAGAGAGAGAATGAGTGGAGAAGATAGATGACTTGATATATTCTCATTAAAAAATTAAAGATCATTACACGTTTACAATATATATATATATATATATATATATATATAGAGGGGATTAACTAATAATCTGAACTTAACTAACTAATAAAATGACTGACGATCATTAGGGTAGTAAAAAGACTAAACTTCCCTTATACATGAACTGCTATGTTACTGCTTTCTCTACACTCCCCCTCAAGCTAGGTGGTGAGAAAATATTTAGAACTCCTAGCTTGGACATTAGATGTTCATGTTGAACTCTGGTGAGACCTTTAGTAAGGATATCTGCAGGTTGATCCTTGTTGGGAATGTACTTTGTTACTATCAGTCTTTGTACTATTCTTTCTCTTATAAAATGACAATCTATTTCAATGTGTTTGGTTCTCTCGTGGTATATAGGATTAGCTGCAATTTGAATAGCTGCTTTACTATCACTGTACACTTCAATGGGTAAGGTTACTTCAATGCCAATTTCTTTCATAAGACCTTGTAACCAAATAAGTTAAGCTATTGTAGCCGCAATGCTTCTGTATTCAGCCTCTGCAAAGCTTCTAGATACTGTTGTTTGCTTCTTTGATTTCCAGGCTACTAATGTGTCTACTATCTTGATCAAGAAACCTGTTACTGATTTCCTGGAGATGGGGCATGCTGCCTAGTCTGCATCACAGTAGGCAGTGATGTTGTTGTCGTTTGAACTGGATAATAAATTCCCTCTTCCTGGTTGATTCTTGATATATTTGACAATTCTCATTGCTGCTTCTATGTGTGATTTTTTAGGTTGTTGTAGGAACTGACTCAATGTTTGAACACTGAAGGAGATATCTGGCCTGGTCATTGTTAGATAAAGTAGTCTCCCTATCAACCTCTGATATGAGCTAATATCTACAGGAGAATCATCTGTTAATTCATCTTTGAAATGGTCATCATATTCTTTGGTTGTCAACTTTGTATTGATGTCTAGTGGAGTAGCTATAGGTCTAGCAGCACTTAACCCAAGTTCTGATATAAGTTCTAGAGCATATTTTCTTTGATGCATTAGTATTCCTTATTTTGATCTTGCAAACTCAATGCCTAAGAAATACTTTAGCTCACCTAAATCTTTCATTTTACACACCTGATGTAAGTTGTTCTTTGTTTCTTCAATCAACTTTAAGCTGTCACCTGTTATCAACATATCATCAACATAGACCAAGACCGTAGTTGTACCTTCTGAAGTTTTCTTTATAAATAAAGAGTGATCAAACTGACTTTGCTTAAAGTCAGACTTTATTAGTGCTTCAGTTAGCTTTACATTCCATTGTCTTGGAGCTTGTTTTAGGCCATATAAGGATTTGATGAACCTGCATACTTTCTCCCCCTGGCTCTTAAATCCTTGTGGCAGCTCCATGTAGATTTCATCATGTAGATCCCCTTGAAGAAATGCATTATACACATCCATTTGGTGTATATGCCATTTTTCTCTTGCAGCAATTGCAAGGACTGTTCTCACAGTCTTCATTTTAATTACTGGGGAAAAGATTTCTTGATAATCAATTCCTTCTTTTTGGTTGTACCCTTTTGCTACTAACCTAGCCTTAAACCTCTCAATTTCACCTGAAGCCTTGTACTTTACTTTGAAAATCCACTTACACCCTATTAGTGTTTTTCCTTCAGGCAAGGAGACTATATCCCATGTATGATTATTCTGTAATGCTTCTATTTCTGTTTTCATAGCCTCTATCCATCTAGGATCTTTGACTGCTTCTACATAAGTTGTAGGCTCAATAACATTTGAAGAGGTAGCAATAAAGGCTCTATATGATGAGGACAAACCTTCATAGCTGATGTAATTTGAAATAGGATATGGAACTTCTTGATGAATATTGAGTGACACAAAATCACTTAACCATATAGGTGGTCTTTTTTCTCTGTCAGACCTTCTGTAAACTACTGGATTTGTGTTCTGTATAGAACTTGTCGTTGGTATATTGTCTATGACTTGATTCTCTCTAGAGTTACTTTGAACAGGTTCAGGGATATGACCAAGTCTGTAACATTATTTGGAAGTTGAATTGTTGTCTGATCGCTTTTCTGAATATAATCAGGAATTGACAATTGAAGACCTTGTAGCAGAGGACTTGAATTAGGAAATATAGGAGTTGAATTGTCTTCTTTCTTTTTGAAAGGGAAGACATCTTCTTTGAAAACTACATCTCTATTAACAAAGAATACCTTATCCTGTAGATCATACAATAGATATCCTTTTTGAGTTTCAGCATACCCCATATGAACAGCACTCTTGGTTCTTGATAAGAGTTTGTCATGTTGATGAACAATCTTAGCATAACACAGACACCCTAGTACTCTTAAGTGAGCATATGAAGGAGATTTCTGATATAGCTTTTCATATGGAGTCTTATTGTTGATGACAGTATTTGGAAGTCTATTTATTAAATAGACAGCTGCAGTTACACAATGACCCCCAAAACCTTATAGGTATTTCAACTTGAAATCTAATTGCCCTGGTGACTTCTAAGATGTGTCTGTGCTTTCTTTCAGCAACCCCATTTTGCTGAGGAGTGTAAGCACATAAAGTTTGATGAACAATCCCATACTTCGTGAACATATCATTGCATACTGAGTTTATAAACTTAGTACCATTATCAGTTCTAATAGTTCTAACAATTTTGTCAAACTGAGTCTTAACTAGAACCAAAAATTATTGTAACACCACACACACTTCTGATTTTTGTTTAAGTAAAAACACCCAAGTCATTCTTGAAAAATCATCCACTACAGTTAGAAAGTACTTATTACCATCATATGTAGGAATCTTGTATGTTCCCCACAAATCCATATGCACTAGATCAAAGTTGATTACAGTCTTAATGCTATTGATAGGGAATGGTAACCTTGATTTTTTAGCACAAGGACAGACTATACATTGCTTTACTGTATCAACTACAAGATCAGTTTTGCTATGAATTAACTTTCTGGGAACTGTAGATGAAGCATGACCAAACCTCTTGTGCCACAAATCCACTTCCTTTGTTGTAGTAGAGTTATTCTGATCACTTTTCTTTATTCCAGTTATGACTACTAGGGATGTTCCAATCTTTTGCCTTTCTAATATGTATAGCCCATCATCCTCTCTACCAATCGCCCTCACCTTCCCATTGAAGAGTTCCTTCAACACACAGAAATCAGGGAAGAAGGTTGCTGAGCACTGTAATTCCTTAGTCAGTTTAGCAACTGATAATAAATTGAACTTGAATGAAGGAACATAAAACACATTAGTAACTATATTTCCTTCTGATATAGTGCTAGCCCCTATATGTGTCACATATGAAATATCTCCATTTGGCATGAAAATTTTCTTTGGTTTTTCAGACTCAACTACAGTAGAATCATTTAGCATAATCAGATTTGCCACCATGTGGTTTGTGGCTCTTGTATCTATTATCCACTCTTGTAGGTTATTGGAGACCATCATAGCACAACTAATACCTGTTGTATTGGCTGCAGGAGTTGAGATTGTGCTTGAGACTTGACTGGTTCCAGATTTGTTGAGAAGCTGCAGGATATGATCATATTGCTCTCTTGAGAATGTACACCCTGCCATTTGATTCAACTGACTGAAAATGAGTTCATTCACTGACCCTTTGTCTTTAGAGCCCTGACTCATATTTACATTAACATTTTGTAGAGGAGCTCTGGTTTCATTGCAACAACTATATGTCTGTTGTAACACACTGTCAGTCATAACATTGTAGGCAGCATTATTTCCGGTCCCTCCTTTCTTTTTTGGTCTGTAATCAGGAGGATAGCCCACAATTTTATAATATTTTTCTTTGCTATGTCCCTTGAGTTTACAAAAATCACATTGAACATTGTAGTTTTTCTTGAATCTTGAATTCCCTATGGACCTTGAGTACGTGACTGCATCAAAGTTTCCTGACATCATTGCAGGATTAGCACCTAGAATTCCTGTGGCATTGGTTATTGACTTCTGACCTTTATCACTAACAATCATAGCATAGGCTTGATTGACTGTAGGCACTGGACTTCTCATTAGAATTTGACTCCTTGCTTGGGCATAAGGGTCATTAAGTCCCATTAAAAACTTATACAGCTTAAGCTTTTGAAGATACACCACACTCTTTGGACTTAGGGCAGTCACACCCTGGTGCAGGCACCAAGGCCTCAAATTCTTCCCACATATCTTTCAATTTTGAGAAGTAGACTGAAACAGACGCAGTACCTTGAGACAAAGTTGCAATTTCTTTATGCAGGTTAAACGACCTTGAATCATCTACTTTATTAAACCTTTCAGACAAATCTTCCCAAACTACTTGGGCACAAGAAGCATACATAATTCCTCCTAACAGATTTTTTGACACAGAATTCATAATCCAAGAGAGTACAATTGCATTTGCCCTCTCCCAATGATTCCACAGAATTTCTGGAAAGTTTTCCTTCTTACACGAACTATCAATTAGACCTAATTTGTTTCTTCCTAGTAAGGCCACACGCATAGATCTATTCTAGATCGAGTAATTTTCAATACATGTGAGTTGAATTGAAATTATCTGAATGCCGCTCACATCTGCTGGAGATAAGAACAGAGGATGATTGTAGTCTACTACAGCTGGTTGACCACCAGTTCCAATCATTGGATTTCCAACTCCAGTGTTCACCTGATCCCTTGCATGTTGAGATCCAGATCCAATACTTGCATTTTGTTCGTTTTCCATTGACAAAATTACACAAGATTTTTTGAACCGATTTATTCAGTAACAATCAAAGAACGAAAAGATCGACAACACAAGCTCAGAATTTCAAGCTTGAACGCTCTGATACCATGAAATTATTGAAGAATTCCAGAATATGTAGTCTGGATTCAAGGAAGATGATGAAGGGTATTTGCTAGAGAGAAGTTAGAGAGAGAATGAGTGGAGAAGATAGATGACTTGATATATTCTCATTAAAAAATTAAAGATCATTACACATTTACAATATATATATATATATATATATATATATATATATATAGAGAGAGAGAGAGAGAGAGGTGATTAACTAATAATCTGAACTTAACTAACTAATAAAATGACTAACGATCATTAGGATAGTAAAAAGACTAAACTGTCCTTATACATGAACTGCTATGTCACTGCTTTCTCTACAGTTTTCCTATGGCTATGGCTTTGATTACTTGACATCTTCAGTTTGAATTCAGGTTACAATATGTATTCAATAATGAAACTTAACTTTGGATGTTTTTTTCCATTCGTTGAGTCTAGCAGTCACATGACCAAATACAATTAACCACGAAATCTTTTTCCATGTGCAAATTCTATAACATCTTATCTGATGTGTATTTTAATCGCCTTTTGACTTCTTGGCTAAGGGAACGTATAGTTGAACATTAAAATCAAATCGTCAATTAAACCACGTATCCAATTTTGTAAAGCAGCAGCCGTGAATAGGTCGCTTCCACATGTCTTTAAAGTTGTAAATAATTCCAGCTGGTTACTTGAGAACAAGACTAGTCTGTAATCTTCGTTGCGATTTTTCTGTAGTTGGTCGAAAATCTCAATGCCATAACAATTAAGAAAGGGGTTTGAAAAGGATAGGTGAAGAGGCGGATCCAAAGCTAGTTATTTGGTACATTTCGGTTGACTCTAGCAGTCACATGACCAAATGCAATTAACCAACAAATCATCTTTCATAGCAAATCCTATAGTGTCTGATCTGATTTGTGCTATTAATCACCTTTTGACTTCTTGGCTAAGGTATGAACATTAAAATCAAATCGTCTTTTAAACCGCGTATCCAATTTTGTAATAATGCTGCAGCATAAGAGAATAGGACATTCCGTGTGTCTTTACAGTAAAGCTTTTAATATATTTTCAGGCTACTAATCTTTAATCTTCCTTGTGATTTGGTGTAGAGGGTTGAGGGTATCTAACGCAAGGTCCGTAAGTTTAGCCGAACACATAGCTTTTGGATAAGAAAACAAAATATTTTACATATAAAACCTACTGAGTCGAGAACCTTGATTCGTCTTTGGAGAGTGTTTTTTGAAACTAGTAAACGAGACATTTGGTTTAAGACAAAACATTTAATGTTTACCGTGAAAATGGTAATAACAACTAAATTTGATTATGGGACTCTAAATATACATGATCTATTTTTATGCTAGTTGTTAAGCGGTTGATGCAATGTGTGAGACTTAGAAGCGAGATAAGAGTTAGGAATAAGGGGATAACCAAACCGATAGGTTAACAATCGGGGCCTCGAGGTCGATTCTGGTGTTCGGCTGGGAGCTACCAAAGGCAGTTGAAGGGTGACTAATAGTTATAATAAAATCAATGAAGGCTCTTTATGGCCAATGATAAGCAATAAATGAAGAACACTAATTAAGATAAAAAAATGGAAGCAATAATTTAAGAGAATGTGTTAGAGAGCAGAGAGAATGTTCTTATGTATTTTGTGTGAAACAACAACCCTTTACAATATGGCAAGGACCCCCTTTATACAGAAAGGGGGATCCCAACATAGTACAAACGCATTTATTACAAAGATATGGAGATGGGGCAGCTAGTTGACATCATGATGCGGGCTCAGACTAGCCTGACAGACTTTATCGGCTCTAGCTGCACCCCTTGGGAACTCCCCTCTTTTTCAATATAGCCATTGGTCTGCATTGCCCCAAGGTCAAGCATCGACATCCCTCGTGGGCGAACCTCGACCCCAGTCTCGAGCCTTGTGATGTATGTGTATGGGGCATCATAATGACAGGAAATTTGAACCTCCGATTTTATCGTGCACAGTAGTGTCCGCGTTTCTTAGAATGAAAGTGATAAGAAACGACCTTGAATTTTTACCCCTCTGATACTTTTGTAACGACGGAAATCATAAGGTACCAAAAGACGACGCACATGCAGCCCTTGAAGTCCATCGCATTGATTATGGCAGTTAGTTGTTCCTTGGCCTCCTTCAACGCGCACGTGGGGCTTCTATAGATACTCCCCTTCTCGTTCCTTACAAATCACTGCATTTCCAAACCCTAAAAAGGTTCCTTCTGCCTTTTCTTTTGTTCTTTCTTAGGAACACAACTTCCCTTTCTCCTCCGAATTTTTTAGGAATGGCGAAAACTTCCGCCTCTACTTCTCAGGAGAATGTGGCCTCATCCTCTTCGCTTCTATCTCAAGGTGAAGCGGCAGTGCCTCCTCGTGCTGAGGAATGTGTTCTAGGATTTTTCGCGATGGCTTCTGATATCAAGGTCGAGAGGCCTTCTTCGAAGCTAGGGTATCGTGAGCCTATGTCTCAATATATTAGCTCGATAGCAAACGTCAGAAGAGTGAGAACTGATTGTCGCTGGGGGGACATGGTGCTTGTTGAGATCCCTACTTGGGAGGAGGATATAACGACATAAAAAACCAATTTTCTCATTATGTATACTTACCCGTTTACCCTAGGGCCGGTGGGGCCATCCTCGCCCCCAATGACCCTGTGATTCTCGACTTCTACCAATGATATTAAGTGACCCTCGGTCAAATTCATCCTTCATTCTGGCGTGTTGTTCATATGATCAGGTACTATGTGAACATGATTGAGAAGATGCCCTTCACCCTCGATCATCTGATCAAGATGTACAACCCTCGTCTCTTCTGCGGGGGTCTAATTAAGCTTCGTTGCTGAGCCCAAAGGGCCCTCTTTGCCAGTACCGAGGAGCACGGGAATGGGGTATGGATAAGCCGGTTTGTCCGAGTAAGGACTTTTAACATAATCCTGGCAGAAGGATATAGTTCCCCGAGAGGTGGAATGTGGAACGTAAGTAGACACATTATCTAGCATTCCCTCGCTTCTCTTTGACTACGTTCTTCCAGGCACTTAATTTTTCTTGCTAATGCAACTGTAGCAATTTATCCTAGCGCGGTTTCGGACCTCCCGAGTTGGATCGGTCATCTGGACTCGATTTGCCCGTATGCTGAGTGAGTGTGGTATGATTTATCCCAAGCACGATGGGAAGTTAAGGATCATGGTGAGCCTTTACCCCTGTTGTAGTCACATTTTTCGACCTGAATCGCTACAGGTAGCACTCTCATTCCCTGTGCTTACCTCTTGCATTTGGCGGGAAGGGTGCTTTGGTATCCGATGAAGGGAAGAAAAGACAAAGGGATCCGTCGAACGGACCTTCGCAATCCAAGAAGATTAAGGTGGAAGAAACTAAGGCCGACCTGGCAGCCCTAACTCCGGGAACAGCGGGAAATCCTTGAGTTGAAGGTAAGGGAGAATATAGCTTCTCGACAGCGCCCGAGAGAGGGATAAACCTAGCCGATCCTTGGGTCATAGAAATGGTGTCTTTCGAGCCAGAGTATGACATCGTCGCATTCCAACTTCGGACTGGAGAGACAATTGAGGGAGCATTGGGTGCTGCCCTCGAGCTGGCTGATGGCTAGAGTTCCCCTCGGGCTGGGATGCCTTCGGTAGGTGGTTTAGGGGAACCTAGTTCTGGGGCCCTGAATAGACAAGGGATGGTCCTGATTGACCTTGCTAGTGCCATGCTCGTGATTGATTCTCCTCAGGGAATGAACCTACCTCCTAAGGGAGTACAAGATATCCTGCATGAAGAATCTTCTAATGCGGGGATGCCTGTCAAGGCGGAGATGTGCTCGAAAGGCTTCCATTCATTCCCGAGGGAATCCCTGAGATCGATGATATACTCATCTTTGGTGAGATGAGCATGCTTTGCGAGCAGGTAATTTTTGCAAAACATGTATGTCGCTCTGGACTTTGTCTTTCTAACTTGTCTTTTTTCGTGGCTTCAGGACAATGTTCTTTACAGTCAGACTTTTACCCGTTATCAGGCTAAGGTGACCTGTCATGAGCGAGAGAAGACTCACCTTACTAAACAGGTTACCTAGTCCCCTTTTGCCATTATCTGAATGTTTGCCAGATCCTAGTGTTTTAACATCTTGGATTTGATTCGTGTAGTTTGAGAAGGAAGGTGGCCTGCTGAGGGAGGAGCTCCGGGCCATAGACTCCGAAGTCTCCGAACTAAAACAACATGTGAAAAAGATGACTTTCAAGAGGTATGCCCTCCAGGAAAAGGTTGCCTTAGTTGGGCGTCAGCTTAGTGACGCGAGGGAGCATAGTGACAAATATAGAGTTCTCCATTTTGAGTTAGTAGCTGCATTACTCAGGATAAAAACTAAAGTCGGGGCACTTATATCTTTGCATAAAGAGGATGTCATTGCGACAAGCGCTCAAGCCGAGAGGGCACTTGAGGAGGCCGAGTCAAAATTTACTCGAGCCGTGGAGCATGCTCGATTGGGATCTTGGAGGCAGACTCTTGGGGATATATATGTGGGAGATATCATCTTGCCCGCCGAGCTCGAGAGGGTGAATACCTTAGAGAAGAAGGATGTTGCCTTGCTTGCTTTCGAAGGTGCGCTGGGAAGTGGCTCAGGAAGTTATAAAACTGAAGGCGGAGCGCCTCGAGTGGAAGAGGCCATTGAAAGACCCGTAGTTGTTGGGGTGTAACATTTTGTGGAGCCATTAAAGATGCAGGCTCGATGATAGATTAGGGTTCTATTCGGTTCTTTCTTTGTAAGGGTTTTTTCAGGACTTCTAAACATCCTCCATATGGGCCATAAGAAGGCTTTTTGTTTCCTATCCCTTATTTTCCCTTTTGTTTTTCGAAAATAATATCTGATGTTTTTTAATAGTCGACTCGAGATCCCAGGTCTACCCTCGAGCTTTTGCTATTATCGGGTGACCCGTAGCGGTCAATGGTCTGTCCTCGAGAGTTTCTCGGGTCAGGCCTGGCTTTCATGCATCTGGTCGGCACGAACTTTGATCTTAACATTGGTGGTAGTCCTTGTATGTATCGGGTCGGTACACCCTATAAGCTGGCATTCGAGCTATTATGCTCTCGCTCTTAGGCATTTTTATCATTTTGGGTTCAGTCTCCGAGTCGGATTTCGACTCGAGCTCATTTGACCCTCAAGTTTTAAAATTTCAAGATGGCCCTTAAGCTCTTACGCGTTGGGTCTATGTAACCTTTTACATGGGCTGGCGACAATGGTTGTTACGCCTTGATTTTAGGCGTATTTAGTTAACGATTTTGGGTTTAGTCTCCGAGTCGGGTTTCAACTCGAGCTAATTCGACCCTCAAGTTTTTGGATTTGTGTGGGCTGGCGACAAGGCTCTTACGTCTTGCTCTTAGGCGTATTTGGTTAACTATTTTGGATTCATTATTCGAGTCGGGTTTCGACTCGAGCTCATTCGACCCTCAAGTTTTTAGATTTGTGTGGGCTGTGACAATGACTCTTACGCCTTGGGTTGAAGCATCCTTTTAAGCGGGCTGGCGATAATGGCTCTAACGACTTAGGTCGAAGCGACCTTTTATTGGCATTATTTTTGCCTGACTCTTCGATGGTTCGATAAAAACCTCAATTATGAGTCATTATGTGCCGATGATCTAGCGCCTCGGGAAGTTTGGCTCGAAGGGCGAGTATCTCGAAGCTTATGATTTGGAGCTGACATGGTCGAAGCTCTTTTGACTATATCGAGGGTAGCCTATTTAACCGGTTCTTTTTTAAGTAGATTCTAAGTAATTGAAGGCTTGTGATTTTGTAGCGACGGCCGGGCGTCCCCGAGTCGCGTTAGTTTGGCTGGTACAGCCTTATGACCGTAGTCATTTGTGCTTGGCCGGAGCCATTTTTGATCCCGAGTGAAGTAGTTTCGGTGCCTATATCGAATGTATGCCTTTTAGGGGTCTTACAAGTTTGATATATAGCCTTAACTTTTAGATCGGGTTTATGCCTTTAGTAAGGTCTTACAAAATTTTCAAGCCTTTGAGGTCTTACAGTTTTTAGATACTTGGTACACGTATGGTTCATGTCTTGCTTGAGGTCTTACAGATAATGTTGCTGCCTTATGTAGGTCTTATGAGATCGAGTTTGCCCGCTTGGGGTATCCTTTCTCGGGAGCCGTTACTCGTAAACTTGGTATTTCCTTATTGAGGGCTTACTATTTTAGAGATTCTGACCCTGAGGTCATGCGTTTTTTGAGGTTTTGACGCCAGTCTCCGAGTGTTCGGGACACTTTCGTCTTTGGAGACATTTTATTATTTTGATGTTGCCTCGTTGAGGGCTTATGAGTGTGCAGTTCCGACCCGGGGGTCGTTCAGGTGTTGAATTGTTAACGCCAGTCTCCGAGTGTTCGGGACATTTTTGACAGAGGAGTCCTTTTTGCTAAAATGTCGAGTTTCTTTTGAAGCGTGAAATACTTTGATGAAAAGTTTTCTTCAATTACTTGGTACAAGTATACATGTTTTTGTTGTTAAGGGCTTGGTTGCTCTATATGGACACGGTTCGTTCAACCATTTGGCCCGGTACATTACTTTCCTATCGACGTCCTATTTGAGGTATCTTGGCTTTCCCGAGTAGGTGACCTCTGGGGGGATACCCCCCAGTATTTGAGGTTGATTGAAAAAGAAATCTTGAATACTTGTTGAGTCTCCTCAGGTAGCATATAGTCGTTTCCTTGTTAAAAACCTTGCCGGTAAAACCCCTCTAGGGACAAAATCCGGTCGGAGGAAAAAAGTGCAACGCGTGCTCGAGGGTATTTCGTAATTTTCAATCGGACACCCTAGCAGTAATATCGTTTTAGCATTGATATGTTCCAGTTGCTTGGAAGTTGTTCGCCCTCCATGGTACCGAGCTTGTAAGACCCTTTGCCGACTACTCCGAGGACACGGGACGGTCCATCCCAATTTTGGCCTAGCTCCTTCATTAGGGTTGCGGGTGTTAAGGGTGAATTTCCTCAGGACCAAGTCCCCAACTCCGAAATATTGGAGGTTTGTTCTCCTGTTATAATACCTTTCGATCCTTTGCTTTTGGGCGGCCATTCGGACCAGTGAGGCTTCTCGTTTTTCATCTAGTAGTTCAAGGGTTGTTGTCATGGCCTCGTTGTTCGATCTCTCAGTGGTGTGTTGGAATCTAGTGCTCGGCTCCCCGACCTCTACCGGTATCAAAGCCTCGGCACTGTACACTAGAGAGAAAGGTGTTTCCCTAGTGCTTGATTTTGAAGTTGTTCGGTATGCCCATAGCACTTCGGGCAACATTTCTCTCCACTTTCCCTTGGCGCTTTCCAGCTTCTTTTTTAAGTTTTGGATGATAGTTTTATTTGTGGACTCGGCCTGGCCATTTGCACACAGGTGGTAAGGCGTCGATAGGATTCTCTTGATTTTGTCATCCTCAAGGAACTACGTTACCTTGATTCTATTGAACTGCCGCTCGTTATCGCATGTTATCTCGGAGGGTATCCCGAATCGGCACATAATGTTTTCCCAGATGAAGTTAATGACTTCTTTTTCTCTTATTTTCTCGAAGTCCTGCGCTTCCACCCATTTTGAGAAATAGTCAGTATTAAATAAAATGAATTTAGCTTTACCTGGTGTCGTCGGCAGGGGCCCGACGATGTGCATTCCTCATTTCATGAATGGCCATGGAGATAAGACCGAATTTATTTGTTCGCCGGGTTGGTGAATCATAGGGGAAAATCTCTGGCATTTATCGCACTTTCGGATGAATTCCTTAGTGTCTTTTTCCATGTTTTCCTAGTAGTATCCTGCCCTGATCACCTTTCAGATTAAGGTGTCGGCGCCAGAGTGGTTTCCGCAAGTACCCTCGTGAATTTCTCGGAGTATATAATCTATATCCCCTGGACCAAGACATACTGCTAGGGGCCCATCAAAAGTTCTTTTGTACATTGTCTTTTTTTCATCGAGCGAGAACCGGGCTGCTTTGGTTCGTAGGGCCCTCGATTCCTTTGGATCCACGGGCAGTTTTATGTCTTTTAGATAATCAATATATTTATTTCTCCAGTCCCATGTTAGGCTGGTGGAATTAATCTTGGCATGACCTTCCTCGACCACTGATTTAGATAGCTTAATAACAGCCCAGGGAGTAGGTCATCTTCTTCAACAGATGATCCCAGGTTTGCGAGGGCATCGGCCTCGCTATTATGTTCTCGAGGTACGTGGACTTAGTTCCATTCTTTGAAACGACGTAATGCGACTTGGATTTTATCCAAATACCTCTGCATCCTGTCTTCCCGGACCTCGTAGCTCTCATGCACCTTGTTTACTACTAGGAGTGAATCGCATTTTGCTTCAATGGTCTCGGCTCCTAGGCTTTTGGCCAGTTCCAGATCTGTAATCATAGCCTTGTACTCAGCTTCATTATAAGTCAATTTTGCTATTTTTATATATTGCCATATCACGCCGCCCGTAGGTGGCTTTAAGACTATACCGAGTCCGGATCCTCTCACGTTTTTCACGTCGTTAGTGAATAGGGTCCATACCCCGAAAGACGTGCTTGATTTTAGTAAAAGTTCCTTTTCTACCTAAGGCACGAGAGACGACGAAAAATCGGCCACAAAGTCCTCCAGAATTTGGGATTTGATGGCCGTTTGAGGTTGATACTCGATATCATACCCCCCCCCCCCGAGTTCGATGGCCCATTTGGCCAAACGGTCCGATAGCTTGCGTTTGTGTAATATGCTCCGGAGAGTATATGTCGTTAGAACGCAAATACGGTGGCATTGAAAATAGGGCTTCAATTTTCGCGATGCGCTTATTAACGCAAGAGCCAATTTTTCTAGGTGTGGATACCTAGTTTTGGCATCCCCTAGGGTCCGGCTTACATAATAAATAGGAAATTGTGTACCTTGCTTTTCTCAAACCAGCACGACGTTTACCGCTATTTCAGATACGGCCAAGTATAGATACAGTGTTTCATCCTCCTTTGACGTGTCAAGCAGAGTTGGGCTAGTCAAATATCATTTCAACTCCTCTAAGGCATGTTGGCATTCTAGAGCCTATTCGAAGTTGTTTTTCCTTTTGAGTAAAGAGAAGAAATGATGGCTCCTATCGGATGACCTTGATATGAATCTGCCCAGAGCCGTTATTCGGCTTGCCAACCGTTGCACGGCCTTTACATTATTTACCACCGTGATTTCTTCGATGGCCTTAATTTTATCAGGGTTAATCTCGATCCCCCTGTTTGATACCATGAATCCTAGAAATTTGCCCGAACCTACTTCGAAGGCACATTTCTCGGGGTTGAGCTTCATGTTGTAACTTCTGAAGATATCGAATGTTTCCTGCAAATGAGTCAAATGGTCGTCTACACGCAGGGACCTAAATAGCATGTCATCAATATAAACTTCCATGGATTTTACTACCTGACGTTCGAACATGTTATTAACTAGATGCTGGTACGTAGCCCCTGCGTCTTTTAGTCCGAATGACATTACATTTTAACAATAGGTACCATACGTCATGATGAAGGAAGTCTTCTCCCTATCCTCGGGGTTCATCTGAGTTTGATTATACCCCTGATAGGTGTCGAGAAAAGTGAGGGTCTCGTGGACGGCCATAGCATCGATCAGGTGATCGATGTTAGGCAATGGGAAAGAATCCTTGGGACACGCCTTATTTAAGTCTTTATAATCTACGCACATTCTTAGCTTATTTCCCTTTTTGGGTACCACTACTACGTTGGCCAGCCATTCGGGGTACTTTACTTCTCTAATGGACCCTATTTTAAGAAGTTTCGTTACCTCATCCTTGATGAATTGCGTTTTTTATCTTGGACTGGGGTCTTCTTTTTTGTTTCACCGATTTAAACTTGGGGTCGACATTTAGTCGGTGGGAGGTTATTTCCGGCGGAATTTCTGTCATATCTAAGTGGGACCAAGAGAAACAGTAGATATTATTAATAAGAAATTAAATGAATTCTTTCCTGAGTTCGGGGGTTAATCTCGTTCCCAAGTATACCTTACGATTTGGGAGGTGTTCGATCAAAACAGCTTGCTCCAGATCTTCAATTATTGATTTTGTTGCATCCGAATCTTTGGGGCAACGAAAGTTCAAGGAGTGAGCAAATCTTCTTCGTCATCCTCGGGGGTTTGTATGCTCCTAGACTCATCTGAGGTCGGCATATGGGGGTCGGCGCCTCCTGGTAAATCGCGAACATTTCTTTCGCCGCATGTTGTTCTCCATATATGGTTGTTATGACATCCTTTGTTGGAAATTTTATCATCTGGTGTAGAGTTGATGGTACTACCCACATGCTGTGTATCCACGGCCTGCCCAATAGTGCATTGTACCTCATATCGCCATTGATGACTTGAAACTTGGTGTTCTGAACCGCACCAGACATGGTGACCGGGAGGGTGATTTCCCCTTTGTTATTTCACCGGCCGTTTTGAAGCCGTGGATGACCCCAAAATTAGGTATGATCTGATCGAGCAACCCAAGTTGTTCTACTACCTATGACCTAATTACGTTGGTCGAGCTGCCTGGATCCACGAGCACATGTTTAACTCGAATTTTGCGTAAAACAAATGAGATTTACCAGCGCATCGTTGTGTGGTTCTGCCAAAGTCTCAAGATCGTCTTTGCTGAATGCGAGGGTGTCTTCGGCCACGCGGTCCCTGATCGGCCCTTATATTGCGGTGGATATTTTTGTCCGTTTGATCATGGGTCCTTGAAGAACGTCGGTCCCTCCAATAATCATATGAACGACATGCTGAGGAATCTTTTTTTTTGCCCAGGTTGGATTTTATCGAGTTTCAAACGGGACTTCTCGGCGCGCTTCTTGGTGAATGTGAGGACCAATGTCAACACATTGGGCGTCGTGTGAGGTCATACCCTTAGAGGTCAGCTTCGGTGCATTCACAGGGTTTTGTGGTGGTATACCGACACCTGAAACAGACACACCATTTTC
This sequence comes from Nicotiana glauca, assembly GCA_026770625.1. Classification (NCBI taxonomy): domain Eukaryota; kingdom Viridiplantae; phylum Streptophyta; class Magnoliopsida; order Solanales; family Solanaceae; genus Nicotiana; species Nicotiana glauca. Next base: position 72,777 of record MU768855.1, read on the forward strand.
TCCATGGTTCTCGAAGTTGTTGTTCTCACCCCCATTACTGGGTTAGGCATTTCAACCTGAAACTGAAGATCTTGGATAAGAAAAAGTGTGAAAGATAACTTACATTGCGTAATGAAACCAGCAAGAAAATAATCACTATTATTTTTAGCCCCACGGTGGGCGCCAAACTGTTTACCATGAAAATGGTAATAACAATTAAATTTGATTATGGGACTCTAAAAATACATGATCTATTTTTATGCTAGTTGTTAAGCGGTTGATGCTAAGTGTGAGACTTAGAAGCGAGATAAGAGTGAGGAATAAGGTGATAACCAAACCGATAGGTTAACAATCAGAGCCTAAATCTTTTCGATTCGGGGGCCTCGAGGTCGATTTCGGTACTCGGTTGGGAGCTATCGAAGGCAGTTGAAGAGCGACTAACATTTATAATAAAATTAACAAAGGATCTTTATGGACAATGATAAGCAATAAATGAAGAACAATAATGAAGATAATAAATGGAAGCAATAATATCAACAGAATGTGTTAGAAAGCAGAGAGAATGTTCTTGTGTATTTCGTGTGAAGCAACAACCCTTTACAATATGGCAAGGACTCCCTTTATATAGGAAGGGGGGATACCAACATAGTACAAATACATTTATTACAAAGATATGGAGATGGGATAGCTAGTTGACATCTTGATGCAGGCTCAGGCTAGCCTAACAAACTTAATCGGCTCTAGCTGCACCCCTTGGGAACTCCCCTCTTTTCCAATATAGTCGTTGGTTTGCATTGCCCCGAGGTCGAGCATTGACATCCCTCAAGGGCGAACCTCGACCGCAGTTTCGAGCCTTGTGAAGTATGCTTATGGGGCATTATAATGACGGGAAATTGGACCATCCGATTTTACCGCGCACAGTTAACAAGAGAGAGACAGAGAGAGAGAGAGTGTGTATGTGTTTAAGTTTGTCTATGTTCATCTATTATTTTTCCATTTTACTTATAATATGTGAGTAAATTAATGAGCTAAAATACAGCATAGGAGAGGTCGAACGAAACTGATAATCACTTGTTCTTTCAGCTATTTAAGATGAATGAAGATTGATATTAGACCACATAAGATGTCCGGATCGGACACCTACTTCTTTTTCTATTATCTTTCAAAGAACGATAACAAATCTACCGGTAATAATATTTCAATACGAGTTTATGTTATATATACCATAACCAAAAAAAAAAGTTTACTATTAGATCATACAAATATATCTACAAACAGAGGTGTATAGGGTAAAATACGAAATAACACGTGGTCATCTAAAGGAAGGACACGTGCAACCCAAGATAGAGATAGTCACCGACTGCTTATCACCGGAAGAATAACAATCATAAAGAGGTATTAAATGCTCTGCGCCTAGTAGCATTTAATAAAAAATATTCTGCAGCATTAAGAGTGTGTCCCGTTACAAACAATTTGGCATTTATGTCTATCGTTACATCTTCATAAATGACCTTCATAATTGACATTAAAGGAGGACACGGTCCTAGGACCTCCTTCCCTAGACACAATTATAAATAGGGAGCTCGATTATCATTGTAAATGACACAAATTTTCTGGCCAACGTACACTACTTTCTATGCAGAACTTAAATACAATTTTACTTTCTCACTTTTCGATCTCATCATTATTGTGCCCGAAAATCTTGTTCCTAGATTCATCATCTCTGCTATTTCATCTAAATTTTAAGGCTAAGTATTATATTTTTCTTAAATTATTTCATTATTTCAAGATCAAATAAGTTCACTTGTCTAGAAGCCACGAACAAATTTAACTGTATCATTTTACGGGTATACTGCTCGGTGCTCACCGTGGGGCCTAGACAGTCATGCAATTAAATTGATCCTTGTTTTTTTACTAACTTATTGTTTTGTCTTAGAAATGATTACAAAAAATGGCAGATAACACTGTTAACAACACGTATAATCCTGAACTTCGAGGGGATCAACCTCATTTAGAGGATTTAATCAATGACACCCACAATGAGGGGAATGACGTCACGCTAGTGCATGCAGGAAATATCTGCGACATGTTTGGGAAACAACTCCCGATGATGGTAATGAAGAGCAAGTCGTCGATGCGGTAAGGGTCTTGCAAGAGCAACATGCGATTATTCTGGGCAAGATAAGGGTATGACGGAGCTGAACCAGGCACTATCAGGGGCTTTGAATAATATAAACAAGTGAGATCCAATTCCTCTCAGTGTCCCCGTAAACCAAACAACGTAGAGAGTCAGAAATAATGCTGCGAGGGGAGAAGTCGGCTCCAACGGGGCTGGAGGAAGCGGATTCGGTCTCAACAATGAGAACGACTCATTCAAGAATGAACTTTTATAGTTTATGAGCGAAGTAAATGCCCGCATGGACCAAATCCCGGGTGTACCACCAGTATTAAAAAGACTGGACTCGAAAAGTATACTCAATTACCGTATAAACCGAGCGCGGCACCGAAACTAATTCTGAAGCAGTTCAAAATGCCTGAAGTGCCAAAGTATGACAGAACTTCAGAAATGCCTGAAGTGCCAAAGTATGACAGAACTTCAGACCCACATGAGCATATTAACTCCTACACAACAGCAGTAAAAGGAAATGATTTAGCTCCTCACAAAATTGAATCTGTATTGCTAATGAAATTTGGAGAGACTCTCATAGGGGGAGTCCTAACGTGGTATTCATTATTACCCAAGCATTCCATAGACTCCTTTGAGATACTCGCAGATTCTTTCATCAAAGCTCATGTCGGTTCCAAAAAGGTACAAGCTCGAAAGGCCGATATATTCAAGATCGCGTAGAAAGAATCGGAATTATTACAAAGGTTTGTTACTCGGGTCCAAAAGGAAAGAATGCTACTTCCGGATGTCCTGGATGAATGGCCAGTTGAAGCATTCACCAAAGGTTTATATCTGAGAATTTTAGATGTTTCTCAGAAGCTGAAGGAAAATCTGCTCGAGTTTCAAGCAACGACTTGGGCAGATGTCCACAACAGGTGTGAGTAAAAAATAAGGATCGAATATGATCAGATTGGCTTTCCATCGTTGGCTAAAAAATGGGAGAAGAATAGAGAAAAGACAAAAGATGATTGTGACGCGGATAGATGAAATTCGATGGGCCAATTTTTGCCCTACGAGCAGACCGAAGGTCATGGTAGAGGCTTCCAGATAGTAGATAAGTTCACCATTGATAGAAGGACCGATCACGACTGGAACAAATGATCGATGCAGGATAAAGAAACGTTCGGGTTGTGGGATCCTTCTTACCTCAAGTTTTCAGAGTATAACTTCAATGTCGGTATAGTGGAGTTGGTCTTGGCCATGAGAAACATCAAAAAGGCATGATTCCCGTGACCTATAAGATCTTATTCCAGCCAGAGGGATCCCTACTTATGGTGTGAATACCATAGGATGAACGACCACCGAACAAGAGACTATCGGCACCTCCAGGAAGAAGTGGCAACACTATTGAAGAATGGTCACCTCAGAGAATTCTTGAGTGACCGAGCTAAAAACCATTATGGTCGGACAGTGACAACGTGGAACCCTTGAAAGCAGGATAAGAACCCCTACACCAAACGATCAACATGATCTTTGGAGGGAATGAGATTAATGGGGTCACCTTTTTGGCAGCAAAGAAGACGTAAGTATTAAGAACCCAGAGTAAAAGGCTCCAAGAAGACGATATCACTTTTACGGAAGAAGATGCAAACAGATTGGTGCTACTGCACAACAATGCACTGGTAATTTCTTTAAATACGTTAAGATTTTAAGATTTAACGTGTTCTAATAGATCCTGGGAGTTCAGCTAGTATCATACATTGGAGAGTATTGGAACAAGCTAAACTCACCGGAAGCATTATTCCGGCAACAAAGCTTTTCGTTGGATTCAACCTCGCGAGCGTGACAACTCTGGGAGAGATCCTGCTGCTCACAAACGTTGAAGTAGTAATGAAAACAACTCTTTTCAAAGATTTAGACAGAGACATGGGATATAATATCATCCTGGAAGGCCATGCTTACACGAGATGAAAGTTATACCTTTAATGTATCACCAATTGTTGATGTTTTCGATATGCGACGGGATCAAGCAGATAAGGGGTGATCAACCAGCAACAAGGGAGATGAATGTAATTTCAGTCTCCAGTAGAAAAGGAAAGGAGTGCGCGACATAGCAATTGTAGGAACCGCCACCTATCCCCGAGCTAGAGGATGTTAGCTCGAGGACAGAGGAAACGGAGCAGTATCAGGTGCCAAGGTATTTCCATGTTCTAGAAGAGAAAGCCATAAAGAAGTCCACGACAGAAGAACTAGAGCATGTTGCATTGTTCGAAGAATTCCTAAAAAGGAAACTCCATTTGGGAACAGGACTACTCCCAGAGCTCAAGTCTGCTTTTATTGAGTTTCTTAAAATTAACGCCGATTATTTTTCATGGTCGCACGAGGATATGATAGGTATCCGATGGAGGTAGCCGTGCACAAGTTAAGGTTTGATCCCAACATACCCCCGATAAGACAAAAAGTGCCCTATTGCTGAAGCCACGAATAAATTCGTCAAAGAAGAGGTAACCCGCTTACTTAATATCAATTCAATTTGAGAGGTAAGATATCCGGATTGGCTAGCTAATGTAGCAGTAGTTCCTAAGAAAAATAATAAATTTCGCATGTGCATAGAATAAGGATCTTAATAAGGCGTGCCCAAAAGACTCGTTCCCATTTCCAAATATCGATCAGATGATTGATGCTCGGCCAGGCACAAGTTAATGAGATTCCTCTATGCTTATTCTAGGTACAATCAAATCAAGATGAACCCAAAAGATCAGGAAAAGACTTCGTTTATAACAAATATCGATACATATTGTTACAACGTGATAATCTACGGGTTGAAAAATGCCAGAATGGCTCGTGAATAAGATGTTCGAAAGTAGGAAAGACTATGGAAGTATATATAGACAATATGCTCGTTAAGTCTTATATGCAGGTGACCACCTTAAGCATTTGCAAGAAACATTAAATATCCTGAGGAAGAAGAACATGAAACTTAACCCCGAGAAGTACGCATTCACAGTTAGTTCTGGTACGTTTCTGGGAATTGAGGTGAACCCCGACAAAATCAAGGACTTGAAGAAGTACTTGTCCCTTCATTGCTCTCGAAACCAAAAGAAGGTGAAACATTGCTAATCTACCTCGCAGTTTCAGAAGTTGCGGTAAGTGCAGTTTTAGTCCAAGAGGGCAAAGTACGCAATCTCCCATTTATTACGTTAGCAAAATTTTAACAAGAGAAAAAACTTGCTACCCACATTTGGAAAAACTGGCCTTAGTTCTCGTAGTTGTCGTTCGAAAGCTGAGGCCCTACTTCCAATGACCGCCCGATAGTTGTGGTTGTCACACCTCTTTTTTTACAACTCTACCCAACCCTCTTAAAATAATAAAAGTGATTTGTAAAGCTCGAAAGGGTTTTCAATTAGAAAGTGACAACGAATTGTGTTCAAAAGGATTTTTCGGAGTCGCCACTTGACATTGGTTTTGGTATGTCAGGTCACCGTTTTCAAAATAACAATTTTCCTTTAAAACACATTTGGATTCCACAATTAAGTCTGCACCAGATATTAAGGTAAGGGGGCTCATTTGACTCGGGAAGAATGTGTTAGGCATTCCCCAAGTCCCATAACTAGTACGGTTGCTTACTCGATCTAGTTGGCTTTTAAAAATATTTAAATTGAGGTAACAACACAGAAAAGAAAAAGAAACACACTAAAGGGTTGAGGTCGTCCCCTCCTAATAAAAGGAAATAGAAAAATGAAAACTAAAGTAAAATCCTAAATACTAGTATATACTATATTGTTCCACAGCTTTGTCATGGCCTCCAAATACATAATACTACGGGGCATACCCCGGATAAAAATATATACAAAGTCTACGGGGCATTCCCCTGAATATAAACTAAAGGGAACGGCCTCTCACCTCAAATAAAAATGAAATAAAAACCTAAGACTTTCTTACCCACGTGATGACGGCCTAAACATGTTACTAGAGGACAAATAAAGAGCTAATAATAACTAAATAGAATTACTAAACTTTAAATGCATTTCTGTTTTCTTTCAATTTTCAATTTTTCAATTCTACGGCCTTCTGATTCAAGCTTAACTAATAAAATAATGATCTAATAATTTTTTCAATAATATTCCAACCACACCACACTGCCCATTTATGTAAAACTTGACGCAATTGAATACCAATTCGGTGATCACAAAATTAAATCAAATTACAGTTCAATGTGCTAAACTAAATATTTAAATGTTAAAGTGTATAAAATCTCGGGAAGGGTCAAAAATTACATGTCTACAGTGGTGAATACTTTCCCTTTGCAGAACATCCTTCAGAAACCCGAGCTCTCGGGCATATTAGCCAAATAGGCCATCGAAATCAGTGAGTTCGACATAGAATATAAACCAAGGACTGAAATTAAGTCACAAGTCTTGGCTGACTTCGTGGCCTATTTCAATTTGAGACTATTACCTCTGGCAACCAAGGAGGCAGTAATGGTGTCCGAATAGACATCGGGAGTTTGGACCTTATTTACGGGTGGAGCTTCCAACATACAAGGGTCCAGACTCGGAATAGTGTTAATCACGTCTTAGAGGGAAACCTTAAGGCAAGCTTTAATTGCAGGGCTCGAATTGTCCTAGGGACTTGACTATGAGGTCATCGAAATCAAATGTGATTCAATGTTAGTGATAAATCAGGTCTACAGGATCTTTGACACAACGTATGCAACAATACGTGGTAAAGGTCCCGACTCTGTTGGAATGATTCTAGGAGTTGTGAATTACTCATATACCGAGGGGGTATAACACGAAAGCAGATGCATTGGAAAACTTGGGCTCATCGACTGAAATCAAGGTATTAGAATCAGGGACAGTAGTACAAATGATGAATTCAGTCCTCGATACAGATGGTTACTATGAGGTAAATTCGACTAGTTTGGTCCGGGATTGAAGAAATGAAATAATCAACTATCTCGAGCACGGGATGTTGCCCAAAGACCCCAAATCATCACGAGCGTTACGTGCCAAAACTGCACGTTATAGCTTCAAGAAAGGCCAATTGTATAGAAAATCCTTCCAAGGTTTGTTGGCCCGGTGCTTAGGAGCATCAAAATCTAATTATGACATGAGAGAATTCCATGAGGGGATATGCGGCAACCACTCGGGCGCAGATTCCTTGGTCTTAAAATTAGTTCGGCCAGTATTTTACTGTCCCCGCATTGAACAAGACGCCAAAGACTTTGTACAACAATATGATAAGTGCTAAAGCTACGAACCACTAGTACATCAACCGGAAGAACCCTTACATTCAGTTATGTTCCCATGGTCGTTCATGAAGCGGTGGTGGGCATCGTCGGACCGCTACCACCAGCTCCTGGAAAGGTATTATTTCTTTAAATTCTGACTAAATATTTTTCTAAATAAGTGGAGGCGGGTCTTATCAGAAGATCAGAGAATGAGAAGTGGTCAATTTCTTATGGGAAAATATAATTTGCAGGTTCGGAATACCAAAAGAGATAGCATGCGACAATGGGCCGCAGTTTATTGGCGCAAAAATAACAAAGTTCCTGGAAGATTTGAAGATAAAGAGGATCACCTCTTCAACTTATCATCCGAGCGCAAAATATCAAGTGGAGTCAGCAAACAAGGAGATTATTCAAAACCTCAAGAAAAGGTTGGAAGCGGCAAAAGGCAATGGGCCTATCGACCAACGGCTAAGTCGAGCACAAAAGAGATTCCTTTTTCCCATGTGTACAGTGCAGAAACTCTAATCCCAGTGGAAGTAGAGTAACCTACCTTGAGATATTCCCAGGCAGATGAAGAATCAAACAATGAAGCAATACTAATCAACTTGGAGTTGCTCGAGGAATGCATCGTGTAAGAATGGAAGCTCAAAAGCAGAGAATTGAGCGATATTATAATCGAAGAGCCAACTTTCGTCATTTCAAATTAGGAGATTTAGTTCCGAGGAAATTAGCTCAAAATACCCGGGAGCTCAACAAGGGGAAGCTGGGTCCAACATGAGAAGGTCCATATCGAATTTCAGTTATCACTGGGAAATGTTCGTATAAGTTGGAGAACCAGAATGGAGATAAGTTTCTAAGCAACTGGAACGTGGCACACCTCAAAAGATATTATTGCTGATGAACATTATCTAAGCAGAAAGTATGTGTTGCACTATTTTTTCCTTCATTCAGTTTTTGTCCCAACTGGGTTTTTTTTGTAAGGTGTTTAATGAGGCAGCGATAGAAAGCATACTATGAAGACAACAACAATAAGACCTCCGATAGCAAGGCAAACAAATAGGCTTCCACTCGGGGATGGTTAGAAAATCTTTGGATCGATAGCAAATTCCTACTAGGAAGTTAAGTTTACCATCGGGCAATGGTTACCCGACCGTTCACGAGAGTAAACCACTAGGGATTGTTAGATAGTCTTTTGCTCGATAGCATGGATTCCTAAGGGGAAGTAAGGTGTGTTGCCGAGTTAAGGATTATCTAGCAATTAATTGGGGGAATCCTTGAAAGCGCATGACTTCCAGTGTTCCAATTTTCATCATTCGCATTCGAACACTTTGGGGGAATTATATGAGGATAAGAAACACCAACCACCACATCAACCGGGGAACAAAAATTAGGAAACAAAATACATCAATGGGACCAAGGACTGCAGAGTCAGCCCCGTAGAACCAAGTTGTACAAGATAGCCATAAGTAATGGCAATTTCTTTTCAGCATAGCAAATGCATGTCAGCCGAGGAATGAAAATCTGAAAACAAAATACATCATCGGGACTGGGGACTGCACAACCAGCACCGTAGAAACAAGTTGTATAAGATAGCCATAAATACCGTAATTTCTTTTCAGCATAGCAAATGTTTATGTACTTTTTGAAAATAGAAGGAATTAAATCAAATGAAATCCTTTTGTTTTTATCTTGTTTATTGTCTGAACGAATGAATTAACTTTGTCATTAGAAAGTTAACAAGTACTTCAAATGTTAGTGTCATAATGAACAAGAGACGTCCTCTTCAAGAGCACTGTAAACATAAAATGGCACTCTCTTATGAAATCCATCACGTTAAAGGGTTGATTTTGGAAGAATATGCTTCAGAATCAAAATGCCTTTGGGAAAATGCACCCGAAGACGTATAAGAAAAGACGCAAAAAGCAAAATTGCGCAAATACTTATAAAAACCATCATGTAAAAGGGATAATGCTCGAAACCAAAGTACTTCAAGGAGAGTGCATCTAAGACTACACATAGAAAAGCGCAAAATGAAAACGTGCGCAAAATTCTTTAGCAAATACAAAGGTTAAATACTTGCATGGATTTCCAAACAAAAGTAAGACGAAAATAAGACTCAAAAAATATTTGAGAAGAAAAATATTTTTATTTAGAAGAACATGCCAAAAGGTACATAATGGGAAAAAGAAAAGAAAAGCTAAACTGCAGCATCTCTAGAACCAGGAGGAAGAGAAGTGTACACATCCCCGGGAGAAGTAGCTGGTCCACTGATGGCTTAACATTTTCCCCAGTTTGTCTTTAGCATCATCATCCTCTAATTACTCTCAATTCCCAAAAACTCGGAACCGAAACCAGAACCAGAAGAGCCAGAAGCATCAGACTGCGCCGAGAGTCCATTTTTAGCAGCCAGCTCAAGCTCTTGGGACCTAGCAATTTTAGCATCAAAGTCAAGGATGTTTGCTTTGGCCTCTTCCAAGGTTTTTCTCCTCATGATGTTACATGGCTTAAGTTTTTTCAATTATGAGGGAAGTCGCTCGACACTTGAGTTTTTCTTTGAGCTGATTTACCTCATCGGAGAAGCTTTTTCGAGCGGACATAACAGATTGGAGGCTAACATCAAGGTCGCAGACATTTGATATAAATAGCCTATTATGCTCGATAGTTTTTCTGTACTTCTATTACAATTGGGCACACTTCGCCTTCATATCATCAAGCTCTTCTATTTTGGAGTTCAAAGCTGGTTCTAATTCAGTCATTTTTTGGTAGTAGCAGCCTCGCATTCAGTTGCATCAAGAATGGTGTCCTGGACTTCAGCCCATTTGGCTTTGGCTTCATCAAATCTAACCCTAAGCGGGACAATATCTTGGCTAAGGGTTATCACCTCTTGCTTGCTTTGCTGCAAACAAGCCTAAAAAATAATGGCCTCAATGGATTTGGACTCCAGTTCCGAGAGGCGGAGAACAGTCTGGTCCCGTTTCGCCAAAAGCTGATTCCGTCAAAAGTAAGTTCCTCTTTCTCGCGAATCAACCTCTGAAGGACCTTGGAAGCAAGAAAGTTGGCTTGCAAAACAAGAGAAGTAAAACTTAGAATACATTCATATAAAAGTCGAAGAAACAACAAAGGAAGAAAGAAAAGCACCGTTGCAGCATTGTGCATGGCATTGTTCAACAAACACTCTCCCAAGAGTTCTTGGATCTTTTCCCAGTCTATCTCTGAAGCCAAAAGGCTTCAGATAATTAGCAAGATCCACTGGCCAGGAAAGTAGGTTGCACCCGGTAGAGACCGAAAAGGAAACACTCCTCCTCCTCTGTGGATCTTCAGAAGGGGCAGCATAATTTTGCCCCAAATACCCTTGAACTGGGGACTGGGGAAGAGGAGTACCCTCTCTGTGGTCCGATGCAGCCGGTAGAGGTGATGTAGGAATTGCTGGTAGAGTAATGGATGAAGATGGAAATGATGTAGTAGTTCCTGGTGTTGGTTAGGGTGGAGAGGAAGCTAATGGAGTTGAAGAATGAGAAGCAACAATATAAAATGCAGTGCTAGTGGATGGATGCTTTCCAACTAAAGACGGCAGGGAATCAGTACTCAGCCCCGCAGTACCGGACACAGTAACTGGGACCCGGAAACAAAAATTGGAAATATCTACCTAATCAAAATCTCCCCAAAAGTGTCAAGGCATCGTTCTCGGTTGGTGTAACTGCCTGAACAGGTCGAGCATCTTGTTAAGACGATAAGGATCGTCGCCTTCTATGTAGAGAAACTCCCTCATCACTAGCTTCTTTATCATTATCAATCATTACGGTGTTTATGACCGGCCCGGAAGGAGAACCAGTCACCATCACCACCGGAGATTATACAGGGGCACCAGTCTTTGCCCTCTTATTCATTTCCCCGTCGCAGAGAAACGTATTCTCTTCGGTTGTTTGTCCTACCACAAGGACTCCGTAAACAAGCGTTTGCGCCCGAAGTAGGCCCGCATATACCTATTCGAGTAAGTACCTCCTGAAGCAGCCTCGCTGCATCAGCAGGATAAGCCAAGACATCCTCCTCGGGGACAGCAACCGACCCCGCAGGTAGACCAAATTTCGTGAACAATTCAGAAGGGTTCAACCAAGTTCTTCACATAAAAAAGGAGGCAAGGTAAGTTAAAATTTTCATTAATTTTGGGCTTCCATCAGTACTTAAGGGCCAGATCTTTCGACAAGTGAGTTTCGAGCATCGTAACGTCCAAGATCTTCTGAACCCACTAGTCCAAGCGTTCCACCACCGGTGGGGTCCATCGAGTTGCTAAAACATACGAAGAATGAAGAATCAATACGGTCATGAAAGAATATTTAGTAAAAGAAAATATACTAAATAGAGGTCTTACGAGTACGGTTCCAAGAGGTCGGAGAGGATGATGACGTTGACGGAATGGTATTATTCGTGGCAACTTCAACGAACCATTACGGCCACTATCATCATCCATGCTAGTCAACAGAGCCTGATGGCCACGTTTGCAGACGCTTATCATCCCCCCCCCCCCCCCCCCCC